>CM014732.1:59546478-59625940 GCA_004329165.1 Spatholobus suberectus
TCTATTTTGTCTCTGGCATAATTAGCATCACGAAATCCAACTAACCTGTAATCTTTGTTCGACTTAAAGTATAGACCAAGATTAGTAGTTCTTTTAAGTATCTAAAAATTCTTTTTACATTGTGAGATGTGTTTCTTTGGGATCAGATTAAAAACGAACACATAGACATACACTGAACATGATATCAAGTCTGAACACTGTAAGATATAGTAGGGATCCTATCATACCTTTGTATGTGGTTACGTCTACCCTTTTGGATATGTCGTCTACTCCAAGTACTGATAATGGATGCATTGGTGTGCTCATTTCTTTGGCATCATCCATCTTATACTTCTTGAGTAGCTCTTTTGCATACTTTGTTTGATGTATGTATATGCCATTGTTAGTTTGTTTCACTTGTAATCCCAGGAAGAATTTCAATTCTCTCATCATGCTCATCTCAAATTTTGTTGTCATAAGCTTAGAAAAATCCTTGCACAGAGCGTTATTAGTAACACCAATATAATATCATCCACATATATTTGTGCAATAATACAATGTGAATGGACATTTTTGCGAAAAGAGTAGTGTCTACTTTTCCTCTTGTGAAACCATTTTCTAAAAAAAAGGACTTAACTTTCATACCAAGCCCTCAGAGCTTGCTTAAGTCCATATAAGGCTTTCTTAGTTGAAAACATGTTTAGGAAAGGTGTCACACTCAAAACCAGGAGATTGTTTCACATAAATTTCTTCATTTATTATACCATTGAGGAATGCACTTTTTAATCCATTTGATAAAGCTTCATACTAGTATGAGTAGCAAATGAAAGTAAGATGCGAATGGCTTCTAGTCTAGCTACAGGTGATAAAGTTTCAGTGAAGTATATGCCTCTTGTTGAGGAAAGCCTTTAAGATATACGTCTAGCTTTGTTTCTTACCACTTTACCTTCTTCGTCAACTTGTTACGAACACCCACTTAGTTCTTATTATGGATTTATCTTTAGGTGCAGGAACTAGCTTCCAAACGTCGTTTCGTTCAAATTGACTTAGTTCTTCCTTCATGGCATTTATCCATCCTTCATCCAGGAGAGCTTCTTCTACTATCTTTGGTTCCATTGGGAAATTAAGGCAGTTTGAGCTTGTTCCTTGAAGGTTGATTTGTCTTGACATGATCATGTACACTTCCAAGAATTTGGTCTTCTGGATGATATGTCTTCATTTGCCATTATCGTCCAGTTGTTTCCTTTTCTTCCATCTTTGGGCCATCCAACTTAATTATGGACGTTGGTTGGTTTGTATCATCCAACTTCATATTTGCAAATGATTCGTCTAGCTCTAATAGTTCTCTATCAGGCTTATTGTCATTAAACTTCACATGAATGGCTTTTTCAATCGTTAAGGTTCTAGAGTTGTAACTCTATATGCCTTGGATGTTTTAGAGTAGCCTAACAATATTCCATCATCATACTTAGAATCAACTTTCCAAGATTGTCCTTAGTGTTTAAAATGAAACATTGACATCCAATGGGATAAAGATATGATATGTTGGGTTTTCTTCCCTTCCACAATTCATAGAGAGTCTTTTTCAAAAGAGGTCTAATATATATTCTATTTTGTGAATAACATGCTGTGTTTACAACTTCAGCCTAGAAGTGTTTAGGAGTAGAGTTATCATTAAGCATGGTTCTAGTCATTTCTTGCAATGACCTATTCTTTCTCTCTACCACACCATTTTGTTGAGGTGTATGTGGTACAGAGAAGTTATGGAGAATTTCGTTCTCCTCATAGAACCCTTGAAAACTTTCATTTTTGAACTCTCCTCCATGATCACTTCTAATTGAGACTATGCAAACACATTTTTCATTTTGAATTCTTTTGCAAAAGATAGAAAGATTTTGTAAGACTCATTCTTGTTTTTACGAACATGACCCATGTCATCTAGTATAGTCGTCTACTACAACTAACCCATATCGTTTTCCACTAAAAGAGGCTATTCTAATAGGTCCAAACAAATCAATATGTAGAAGTTTAAGTGGTCTAGTTATGGAAACAATATTTTATGAATCAAAAGAGCTTTTCACTTGTTTCCCTTTTGACATGCATCACAGAGAACATTAGATATTTGTATACAATATTTGGAAGTCCTCTTACAAGGTTATGTTTATTTAGCTTTGAGATTAACCTCAAGCTTGCAAGTCCAAGTTTCTTTTGCCAAATCCATTTATTCTTGTTGATGGATACTAGACATGACACATTTTGATTTGTTAATCGTTCAAATCAATCTTATATAGATTGCTTTTCCTCTTAGCCAAAACAATATAGATCCATCCAAGTTTTTGACTATACATTCATCTTTGTTAAAGGAGACACTGTGTCCACTGTCACATAATTGACTTATGCTCAGTAAATTGTGTCTAAGTCCTTTAGCATATAGAACATTGTCAATAGAGGGAAGAGGGTGCTTACCAAGTTACCTATACCTATTATCTTATCCTTCTGATTTCCTCCAAAGGTGACCCATCCACCATTCTTTGGTTGGAGGTTTTGGAACATAGACTTTTCACCTATCATGTGTCATGAGCAGCCACTATCCAAGTATTATGATTGTGTTTCCTTTCTGTTGTCAAGCAAATCTGCAACAGGAATTATCATGGACTTAGGTACCCAAATAGACTTGGGTCCTTTCATGTTACATGCCTTCTTGACTGGACGATGAAAGCATCTTGATGATTCATGACAGTTTTTCCATAGTGTTTGCAATGAGCAATAACTTTGGATGTTCTAGAGGCTTCCTTTTTAACAAAGCCAAGTCCAAATTTGTCATATGGACTTCGTCTATAAGACAGGATTTTATTTAAATTCTCAGTCCCATTAACGAATTTGGATAGGCTTTCCTTCAGGTGAGTAACTTCCTTTTGAAGTTCTAATGCTTCATTAGGAGGTGTCACTTCTGGAATGTCTTTTATTTTTAATTTTCATTTTCTTTTAAAAAGTTTTCATAATTTTCTTTAAGCGAATTAAATTCCTTTGTTATTTTAGAAATTTTCTTTTTTAATCTTTATATCCTACTGCAAGAGTTGAGGAATTAGCAAGCAGTTCATTATATGCTTCTTGAAGAGAAATTATGTCATTAAAGTTTACCTCTTCATCTTGCTCATTTACTTAGCTCTCTAAACTGGTCTTTGCCATGAGACATAGATTTGCTTCTTCCTCTCCTTTTTCTTTAGACGAGGATAGGTCCATGTCCTCCCAAGTAGCCATGAGTCCTTTCTTCTTCTTTTTGAAGAAGGTTTTCTTTTTCTCCTTTTGCAAGCTTGGACATTCAACTTTGAAGTGTTTAGGCTTTTTACATTCAAAGCAGACTAATGGACTTTTCTCCTTAGGCTCCTTGCTAAACTCCTTCGTGAAGTTTCTAGCTTTGGACCCTCCTTTCTTCCTCCACATGGCTTGTATCTTTCTTGATATGAAAGATATCTCATCCTCATCAGAGTCATCTTCTTTAAACACTTCCCCAGAAGATTTTTCCACGTTCAGGGCTTTGGATAATGGCCCTTTTGTTGGACGCTAGACGCTTAAGGCGATGGACTTTCTTTTTTGTCCCTCACCCTGTTTTAGCTCCAACTCATGGACCTTGAGAGTTTCAAGTAACTCTTCCATGGAGAGTGTTGTTAAATCCTTAGACACTCTCAAAGCTGTGACCTGTGGTCTCCATTGTCTAGGAAAATTTCTCAAAATTTTGTCAATATGATCATAATTATCATAAGTCTTGCCTAGAGATCTCAGGTTATTAATGATGGTTTGAAGTCTACCAAACATTAGCTCAATAGTTTCATTATCATCCATAGTAAAGAGCTCATATTGTCTTACAAGTAAGCTTAGTTTAGATCTCTTTACTTGTGAGGTACCCTTATAAGCAATAGCGAGAGTATCCCACATCCTTTTAGCACTTCTTAAACTATGCATTTTTTCATGTTTGATTCGGATAAAGCGCACATAATAGCATTTCTAGCTTTAGAGTTAAGAAGGTACCTTTGTTTGTGGGCTTCTGTCCACTGACCTCTAAGTAACTCAATTCCAGTTTGGTCTATGGGCAGATAGTCACCAGTTTCCACCATATCCCACATGTCTATGTCGCAAGCATCGAAGAAGGCTATCATTTGTTGCTTCTAGTAGTCATAATTTTGACCTTTGAAAGCGATGGTCTGTTTACTGCTTGTCCTTTATTATCCATGGAAGCTCAGGATCTTTTTACCCCTATACTATTAGATGCTCAACCCCAAGAGGCTGAGCTCTAATACCAATTGAAAGAGCAAGCATCGCACAAGAAAGGGGGTTGAATTGTGCGTTTTAAAAAACTTTTTAATATAAAAACAAGTTCGAAAATGTTTCGAGCAAAGGATAGGGAAGAACAAGAACACGGAGAATTTATATTGGTTCATTCAACCTTGAGCTATGTCTAGTCCATTCACCCAGAAGTTATACACTAACCAACCTTAGGTTATACAAGTATTCTTCACGGCCTCTTCAAGCTTTACAACACAATCACCTCAGATTGCTTATTAACCTAAGTATTCTTTCTCACTAAGCCTCCCTAGGGTTTCACAACAGATACAATTGTTTACAAAGAAAAAATCTACTCACAAGGTGAGGATGTAAAAGATTAAGCACAATACAAAAAATATCAGAGTATTCAACTATCATCTAGTGGACGCAAGAAAGTAAAGTGTTCTTTCAAAATATCTCACAGTCAGTGTCTTTATTTTCTTCACTTGATTCATAGTCACTACTTTCTTCTTCTTCTTTCTTGATATATATAGTCTTCAGCAAAAAAGAGCCATTGAAGATGACTAAGTTGCAGTCTTCAAGAAGAAGCGCACATATCGAGCTTTCAGACGGTCAGACAAAGGCAACTTTTGAGTTTGCACAAAAACGGAAAGTGCAGGACTGTGTTGGTAGTCTGCTTTTCTAAACATTCTTCATTTGGCTTGGTAGCTTGATAGGTTGGCTTCCTTTTTCTGCGTAGTTGTGTTTTGTACTAGAAAGTTTCTATCTATCATTTAATGCTTGAAATATTTGAACATTAGATCTTAAAAAGGTACAACATTAGTTTCGAAGTTTGCATATATATAAGACGTATAGACTAGACGAGTATTTAAAATACTTAGCCATTTACAGGAGCTTACATCTGGACGCGTTTAGTATAAGTGTCTAATGCTTAAGACACACAGTCCATAAATGAGACTTATTCTTGGATGATCTCTATATGCAAGTATATTGGACGCTCGTCAAGATTGGCGTGTTGGACGCCACAAGTTTGGACGTTGTAAATTCGTTAATCTCAAACAGAGACTTAAATTTTAATAAGTTTGTTATCTTCAAAACTTTGAAAGACTAGACGCATCAATGTATTTGGTTCCAACAATCCTTACAAATCTAGACAAGTAAGATATTATTTGTAGACTTTACTAGGATGGTTTTCTCAATTAGAATGGTGGAGAACTAAATTAAAAAAGATTCTTGACTTTGCAGAATGTAGGGGTAAATCAGATAATACGAGAAGAAAAATGACAACAATTGTTATCCTTCATCGTCCTTATTTCCAACACTCCAATGGAAATATATGGTCCAGAAATGAAGCCTATTTTTGGGAGACCTTTGATTCATATCCTATGGATCTTAGTTACAAGATTCAACTATCTCAACATCACAATTCCCCTAGTTGATCTATTTTAGCCAAGTTCTTCACGTCCATCAGCAACAGAAGATTCAGCTATCCAAGACACAGAAATGACAACTATAAAGAAATAACTTGCTCCATATTTTGAAGATTCTTAGGATCTAAATGTAGAAATCATGGATGTAATAATGTATGAAAAAGAAAGACAAGATGAAAATAACTAACTATGGTGGTACAACCTATATGGTAGTGTTACATCTAAAGAATGGCAATAATACAATCTAATAGCCAACTAGAATTCATGGGATTAAAGGAAAACCTGATCTTGAATAATGTTAAAATTGTGCCTGTAAAATAAAGCTTTAAGATGCCACATGCTTGTGAATAGTGTTATTTTATATTTGTTGTAATCTTATCAGAATCTACTTTATTAAAGTTTGTAACAGTGTCTGGTAATCATGGCATGTATGACATAAACCATGACGACTTGTGTGCTTATCTGAAATCTTCCTCTTCTATAATAGAGGAAGTGTGTCAATTGTTAGATATCGAAGGTTGAATAAATTCCTCTTGTGTATAACTCTATGAGTTCCCACTAAAACTTTTTTTCTTCTCTTTAAAGCTTAGTGTAATGTTTCTATCATAATCTTCTCTCTTGAGAAGCAAGTATGCTTTGCACTTGCCCTTTGAAGGGATCCTGTGTATCAGAAAGTTTTTGACAACTGATCAATGACTTCTTTACAATCTTTTATCTTTAAGAATGAAGTTGGTGCCGATCATAGAACTGAATCTTATAGCTATGGAATGCTTAGATAAAATTATCAAAAATGATGGCTTATGTTGTATTCTTAAGGATATAAAGGCTCTTAGCCTAGCATGGTATTGTGTGAATTATGATTTAGGATTGTTTTCCTTATTTCCATACACCTTAGAATAGTCCAATCATGTCCATGACCATGTACCAAACCTTGTCTAAGACTAGGTGAAGTTAGATGTTCAAAATCATGCCAAGTATGGTTGCTAGAAATTCTAGACAGCGTCTATCCTATGTTTAAAACCCTCGTGTGGGTTGCCTTATTTGAATCAATCAAAACTTTTGGTGGACATCTAGATTTATATATAATCTTTCTAACCCAACTAGCCCCATAATTTTTTAAGTTCCCTAGAATACTTGGTGAATATTTTGGTAAGGCATGTCAAAACTATTCGGGTGCAGGACAACTTTGTGTCTAGCTGCTATTTTCATCAAATTGTGAAGTGTAATGCTTGAATCATAATTTGGGAATGTCTTCCCTTTTTTCCTACAGCTTAGAGGTGATAGGAATCGCCCTTGCCCAAGTCCCTATCCATGCCTAGGTCTAAAACAATCTAAGCCATGTGAGAATATGTGTTGAAACCTCGCATTATTTGAGGTCTTATCTTGTTTTGAAATTGGTACTATTGTAGAAATAATTAACTAAAACCCTTTGGCGTCCTTATAACCTTAAATGTTAACATTCACATGAAACTAGTCCCACCTCAATTGGAGCTTTCTATGATTTTTAGTGATTTTCTCAGTAAAGATGGTTTTATGACTAAAAGTGCTGAGCAATTTGTTATTGTTATGCTTCAATGCTTATGTATGGTTTGTAAGATATGGATTATGTTTTAGTAAATCCTCTCTTGTGTTGGTATCAATTAAATATGCTGATCACTACCTTGACTAGTTGTATATTTTGTTTAAAAATGGGCAAATTCTAAGTGCTTGATTAGATGCTATAAGCAATGCTACAATGCATCTTGGTACGTGATTTGTTCCATTTGCACTAACGAAGACTTTATGTTTTAGCTAAAGCCATTTCTTGGTATAATTGAACTGTATTTTATTTTGACTGTAAGTGAGTTCATAGCTTTTGAATTCTGTGAGTCTTGATGAATTATTTACTACAGCATGCTTTGTGAAAATGAAAATCTAACATATATAACATTGATTATGTTTAATTATCTGATTTGCAAATGTTGTAATGCTTTCCCTGTAATGGTTGTCTGAAATATACATTTAACTGTACCTATGGCAATTGGTCTCACCCTAACTGTATGATATAGAAAACTGATATGAAACTACTAAGATGATGATGTAGATGGTACTAAAATATTGTATTTCCACCTTGAACTAATTTCCTGACTGCACTTCTGACTCTTAGTATGGCTACATCATTCTAAAATGAATCATATGTATTCTTAATTGTTTTGACAAAACCCTTTTGAAATCTGCACCAAGAATCTTGTATATACAAATCTTGATATTTTCACCAATATGTCTTAAGTTATTTAATTAATTACGTGGTTTAATTTCAATTGAGTTTTTTTAAAAAAAATTCCTAAGTTTTAAATTAAATGAAACTTAAATTTTAAATAAAATCAATTAATTGGACATAAATTCTTATAAGTGATTAGGTTTAAGAGTCAATTGATTGGGTGTCACATGTTAGGAATGATTATGAAAAAAGAATTTTACCATCATTGGATATGCGACATTGAGTAGAGATAGACAAGTAAGGAAGGTAGATGAAAAGCCATTGCTGGATGAAAATCAAACATGACCGCAAGTCAATTCTCTATATCCCTATAAAACTTATCTCTTCATCTCCTTTGTCAAAACATGTATGTTCCACAATCTCCCACTTACAAGTACATTCCCAATCTCCTTCGTCAAATCAATCCATCGCTTTTCCTCATCTCTTTATTTCTTTTTTTTTTTTTGTTTTTATTAAAAATTGAAAGTGACAAAAACTATCTTATTTATTCATATGAAATTTTCTATAATATTATTTTATTGTCTCACTCTCTGTCACATCACTCATTATTTCATGAATCTCTTTTTCTCTTATTTTCTTATTACTTATTTTTTTTCTTATATTCTCTTCTTGCATCATTCATATTTTTTTCCCTCTTCATGGGTTAAGATAAGTATTTTCACTATTTGAATTTTTTCATTTAATTAAGGTAACTAAATATACACTAACTTAATTCTTTTATTCATTTACATAAATCATAATTAAAATTGCAGTTTTCTTTTTAACCAAATAAAGGTTGAACGTTTTAGTAACCAAAATCCAATCAAATTTTTATAAACTTATAATTGTGATGATTGTATCTTATTTAGAGCTGTCAAATTGGCCGGGTAGACTCGGGCAAGCCAGTCCTGCCCGGGCAGGCTCGTCCTGCTTGGGCCATTGCTCTCTAGCAAGCTTGGTTGGCCTAGCCTAATTTGTATCCAGGCCTTTTTTTTATTGGCCCAGCCTAGCCCTATACAGGCCATGGGCAATTAGGCCAATTTGACCTGAATTTTTTTGGACCTATTAAAATTATTATCCATTTTAATTATTATTTTTCTGCCAAAAATTATATAAAATTAAGTTATTTAAATCATATTAAATATTTAAAATTAAATTCTACATACTTTCTAACATAAATGAACATTTTTATTCATATATAATTGACTTAATTTCTCAATAGTCTCATTAAATATATATTTTAAGGAAATTTTATTTATAAAATGAAGTACTCATGTTAGCCTTTCTTTTTTACAAACGTGTATAACCTTTTTTTTTAACTATATTAATATTTTTATTTTACACACACACACATATGTATATATTCTGGGCTAGCCTGGCCTAGGCCCAATTGGCTTGTAGGCCCAATTGGCCTGTAGGCCAAATTGGCCGGACCAAAACAACCCAGTTTCTTTTGAGCTGCCTTTTTTGAGCCTAGCCCAGTCCTTTTGTTGTTAAACGCGTCAGCCCATCGAGCTGAGACCATTTTGACAACTCTAATCTTATTGTCATGTGTGATTGGTATCAATTATATATTATTGTTACAATTAATTAGTATTAAGTGAGTAATAATTTGAAATTTTATTTAATTAGTAATTATATATATTGTTGATTATTGATTATATTAATTCATAATTAAGAGACTGCATTTAATTAAAATGTCAATTATAGAAGAATAATAAATGCTAAGTAATTATTATTAGTTATAAGCAATACGAAAGCAACATTTTTGGTCAAAATTATAATGTTGTTACAATTAGTATTGAGTAATTTGAAATTGCATTTAGTTAGTATTTATATATATTAATGATTATATTAATCTTTAATTAAGAGATTGAATTTAATTGAAATGTTAGCTATAGAAAAATAATAAATAATATGTAATTGTTATTAATTATAAACAACATAAAAGCAAATGACTTAATTGTGTCTTTGGTCCATATAGTTTATCAAATGGGTGATTTTAGTTCCCTTAGTTTCAATTGCTCAAATCAAGTTCTCATACTTTTAAAATTAATGAAATTAAGTCCAACAATTAATGAAAGCCTATTAGAGATGATGTGACACGTGACTCTCAAAATAGGGTTTGAAAATTAAAAAAAATGTGTTTAATGTCGGATTTGAACCCACTACCTAATGTTTTAACACCAAGCATGTGACTACTAGGGCATTAATTAGCTTGGTATATGTATAAAAATATATGATATATTACTTAAATTATTGGAAATTAAAAATGCACATATATTTATTTCTAGTAAATAAATAATATAATATTTTAAAACTAAATAAATAATAACTTATACTTTTTAATACTATTTATCTTAATTATAACTTAATCACTTCATGTTAAATAATTTATTTTTTTTACAAAATTTTATTATTTTATTTTTTATTTTTTCTTTTGATACTTTAATAATTGAAATAAGATATTATTATTGATGTAATTACTTTTTTTGGTACGTCAAAAAAAATTACTAAATATAATTATACTTCCATAATCAATTATCTGTAACAAAATTTTCAATTTAATACTAATAAAGTTATATAATAATAAAATTAAAAAGGTTATCTTAGTGACCGAAATAAAGTATTATTTTTGAAGTAATAATTTTTTAGCAAAATACAAAAAGTTTAAAAAGATTATTATTAATTTTAAGATATTATTAAAAAAGATTATTTTAATTTTAATTTTTTAGTTACATATAAAAAATATTTATTACATCGATAATAATATCTTATTTTAGTCACTAAAGTATCACAAGAAAAAAATGTAATTTTATAAAAGAAAAATATTTAATATGAAGTGATTAAATTATAATTTAGATAAATAGTATTAAAAAGTGTAAGTTATTGTTTATTTAGTTTTAAATTATTATATTAGTTATTTACTAATAATAAATATATGTGCATTTTTATTTTCCTACACTAAGTAAGGTTTAAATATGTTTTTAGTCTCTCAAATAATTTTGTTTATGTATTTCCACCTTACAATCAAGATATCTTTTATATCCAACACAATTGTTGTTGTAGTTTTCAACACGAATTAGTTTTAATGTTCAATTTGATTTGTGCACACACACACACACACACACACACACACATATATATATATATATATATATATATTATTTTAATTATTTTTTAAATTTATTTAATATGTTAAATTAAAATATTATTTAAAACTATTTTTAAACTTTTGGTTTTATTTACATTTATTATTTTATTTAATTATAATTTAATTTATGTTTATTATTTTATTTAATTCAAATTATATTTTAACCTATTGTTAAGTTAAAATAAATAAATACCCTTTTGTCAGTCACAAACTAACTAGTGAGAGTAGTATAATATGCTTAGATGCAATATGTGATAAATTAGCCAGTAAGACACCCAAATGTAACACTTGGCGCTCTCTTATAAACTAGCTTGTAAGACTTGTTCAATAAATCCAGATTTATTGTGACACATGGCGCGCTCTCATAAACTAGCCAGTAAAACTTGTACAATAAACCCAAATATGACACTTGGCGCTCTCTCATAAACTCGCTAGTGAGAGTGACAACTTGAATGAAAAATGTCTAATTTTTTAACTCAGCTGAACGTTCACATTGTACATCACATACTCGCTAGTTTGACCAATTAATTAATATTCTAGTAGTTTGACTAGCTAGTTTACATGACGCATTTAAAAAAAATTAAAAAAATATTAATGTGACACGCATCTTTCTAGTTAAACTAGCGAGTTTGAATAGTCAATAGTCAAAATAACTTCATATAAGTAATTTATTTCAAAAAGACTCTATCTTAATAAAATGTTTGTAAAAAAATCTCAAATTGGTCAATGAGCCTTCATATGTTATCTCACAAAATATCTTTTCAATCATAAGAGTGATTCCTTATATAAGGACACGTTCGTAGAGCTAGAAGTCATGTCGGCTTCTTCTAATGGTTAAAGTGAAGAACCTCTTATGGACTGGCATTGTAGACTGTATACACACTGCAAAAAGTTATGTTTTTACTGATGCTTTATCTTTTGCGGTTACAATAAAATAAACTGCTATGCTGAAAATATTGTAATTGCTTACACTGTTATACATACTCTAACTGCCGCAATTGAATACACTTTTTGGAGGTTTACTTTTGATTTCGGTGGTCAGAAATTGCTACAACGTTTTAAACATTCTTAATTTTCCTTTTTCGACGCATTTCCATACTTTTTAAGGTTGTTTAGTCACTATTGTTTTTTACAAAAACTCATCTATATGCACATGAAAGTTACATTTTGACATCATTAAAATTTCTAAAAAATTATAATTTTCGTCATTTGGCATGCTTTATTTTATTTTAATGTATGTCGACAAATAATAGTTAAGAAATATTAAATATAAATACTTCTAATTACTTGAAAGTGAGTAGTAAATATAGTTTTCTGTTTTTCATATAATAGTATTTTCCTTTTTAATAAAAAATTATTTTATTTTATTAATTAGTACCCATAGGTAATATTTAAAACTTAATCTGATCATCAATTTAATTAGGATTATAGATTATTGGTTCAATTAACGACTGACTAATATTATATATATTTTTATGTTTGTCATAAATATAATTGGAACATTTATAATCAACTAGTATTTTAGCCTTTACAATGCACATGATGAATGTTTATTTTATATAACTAAAATTTATAACAAATAAATATTTTTGAATATATAAATTATATTATAGTTAAAATTTATAATACATAAATATTTTTGAACATATAAATAGTATTTTAGATTTATGATAAATAATTAATATTTTGATATAAGGTTATTTTTAATTATTGGTATTTTTTTTAAAAATATTAAAATTTAATTTAAAAATAATAATAGAAATAAGAGGTTAAGAAAAATTCCTAAAATTACTCTTATTAAAAAAAATTCTTAAAAATACCTTCATATGATAATCCTAAAAGTATTTTCATTCAAGATAATTATGAGAGAGAGAGAGAGAGAGATGATATATAATTGAGGTATAGCAGTTAATGCTATTTGAATTAATCGTTACGTCACAAATTCAAAGCTCGATCATCTATGGAAGTGTATACCTTGTACTAGAGTGGAGGAATGAGGATAGTGATAATTACAGGATGCTTCGAGGTATTGCCTTAGTTATTCTGGACCTACCTAGCTAATATCTAGATGCTTTCCAATTTTTTTGCATCGATTTGGGGTATTAATAATT
Source organism: Spatholobus suberectus (assembly GCA_004329165.1). Classification (NCBI taxonomy): domain Eukaryota; kingdom Viridiplantae; phylum Streptophyta; class Magnoliopsida; order Fabales; family Fabaceae; genus Spatholobus; species Spatholobus suberectus. Next base: position 59,559,676 of record CM014732.1, read on the forward strand.
AAAACTTATTCTAACGATGTTTTTCAACTTTATGCTTAAAATTTGGATATTACCACTTAAAATTTTATTTGTTCACTTGTCAATGGTGCTGTATGTCTATCGGTCGATGGTTAATGGTTCCACTGTGAGTGGTCTATGCCTTTTCTTCATCAAATAGTAGAAAGGCGATTGGGAGCTACATTTTCTTGAACCGAAATCATTATGACATGTTTTGCTATTGCATTTGTCTATTAATTTTTCATTATCATACCTTTTTTCTAAATCGAAATGTTTCTGAGAAAAAAAAAAGGATTATTTTTTATTCTCAAAATTATTGTTAGGTTTTTTTCTGTGCCTCATCAAAAGGTAAGACCTCCAAAAAGATTTCTACACTTGTCTAGAGGAAAGCTTCTTGTAATCAATCAAAATGCTCGTTAAATATACTGTAAAACAGTTGTCCATTACAATTTTTCCACTAGACACTACTCACAAACCATGATATTTTTTTCACAAGCTTCAGCATAATGGACATCTTAATTGAATAGCTTGTAAACGTCAAGATTTGGCAAATCTGCAATAATTTGTTGAAAATTTCCATGGGAATCAGCTTGCAATAACCAATAAGAACTACACGAAATAAAAATGTTATTTAGTGTTAATGTATATCCGTTGCATCAACAATGAATTTCAACTAATCAATGAGTTAACCTACTAGGGGCGGCCTAGGGAGGTTGAGATGGTATACATGAGGTCATAGACACTAATCTCAGTGTGACTATTACACACATACACACACAAAAAAAAAAAAACAATGGGTTAAATTAAAAAATTTGATAGTGTTCAAGACTCACTAAGTATCAGGCCTGTTGCAGAAGATGGGCCTATAAATCCTGTCGAGGAAGCTAGGCCCAGAAGGATCCTCAAGCGACCTCCAGGGTGGGATGATTTAATCCATTGAGAGCTAGATTTTTCTATTAAGATTCCTTTTGTGAGCTGCCAATTAGGAAATGTGTTGTCACCCAATGATTGGGTTTGTTATTTCATTTCCATCTATTTTTGTTATGCTTATGTATTATATGGGAGTGACTATAGTACCCTGATAAATAGAACTGTTTTGAAACAGTTATTTTTTAGACCAATAAAAAAATCAGTTGTTGCCATGTTATTTATTTTAGAATCTAGTGAAGAAACTTTCATTTATTTCCATATTCCAGTCACAATTCCTTCGAAACTCTCGCTGATTTCTTGAAAGCATAGCAAAGACTCAAAGAATAATATATTCAGACTACTACAAAAAATTATTAAGATAGGAAAATGATAAGATTCTAATTACATGATGATCTTAAATAGTAAGTTGCTCCTCCGGTGACAGCATGGTGGTAGTTGCAGTGAACAAGAAAAGTGTGCAAGGAAAGCTCACAGATTCAGAATAGTTTGAGCATGGCTTGGAATTTATCTTATAATGGCAAGAAAGAATGGCCTCACAGTGTCTGGAAAAAAATGGTTTGTGCTTATGTTTTGCTACTCAGCCATTACTTGATTATAATGGCAACGTTGGCCTCCGATTCCAGTCTCCTCAGATGCTGATTCCCTCTTGCTTTTCCACATCAGACGCCATAGTTTGGTGTATAGGGTGTATTAGATAACGCGTGCGAATAAATTATTGATTTAAAAATTTACTGTTCCAATACCCCTAAAATTTACTGGGGTACCATAGAATTTCTCGTATTATATATAGTGACGTAACGAACGAAATGAAGGCAGAAAATATTGTCCAGAGGTGTCGCTCCTGGCCTCTAAACTTACGAACACCATCTTTTGCCATTTCAAAAAATAACCCCCATCAACTTGGTGCTTTCATTGCCTCCCCCCATGGCTAACAACACCACCTGCGCTCAAGCCCAAGCTCAGGCACTTGGTCGCCTCGAGGATGAGGTTGCCAAACTCACCCAAGCCTAGACCACCCTCATCAATCACCAAAGCTCCCTCCACTCCAAACTCGACGAAGTCCTCCACCGTCTCGCCATCCTCGAGATAGATGGCCCCATAGTCGATGCTAAAAATAGTCCTACCCCTTCATTTTTCTAAGGGCTTTAAACCCCGCACGAAGCTGGAAGTTCTCAATTTCAACAGTATTGACGCCATGGTTTGGATCTTCAAAATTTCTCAATTCTTCGACTATCACGGGATGTCGGAGGAGGAACGTATATAAGTTGCCTCTTTCTACTTGGACGGCTCTGCCCTTAACTGGTTTCAGTGGATGTTCCGCAATGGCCAAATCTTGTCATGGTCGGGTTTGTTCGCCGCCTTGGAAATGCGTTTTGCACGCTCTTTTCATGACGATCTAAAAGAGGTCCACTTCAAGCTCACCCAGCAAGGCACGGTAAATCAATACCTCTCTAAATTTGAATGCCTTAGTAACTGCATTGTTGCTCTTCCTCCTCTTTTCTTGCTAAGTTGCTTTGTCTCTCACTTATCTTTGAACATCCGTCGGGAAGTTTAGGCCCTTCAACCTCTCACACTCCTCCAAGCTGCCACTCTTGCTAAATTGCAAGAGGACAAAATAAATGATTCCAAAAGCCTTCTCTGCCCAAAGTTCCCTTCATCACCACCTTCGCCTTCCCTGATCACTATTGCCCATGGTTCATTCTTACCTCCCCTATTGCCAACACGACCTAAAACTACCTTTACATGGCTTACTGTGGCTGAAATGGTCGCCCTTCGTGACAAGAATCTTTGTTACAACTGCGACAAGCTTTATACTCTGAATCATAAATGAAAATCACGTTTCTTCTTGATTGTGGCAGATGACACGGAGGATGACACTACCCCATGGATTCTTCGTTCATACCCCCCGAACGTCACTAGCCCAAATCCCCTTAATGTCATGGGTACCTCTTTTGCTCAGATTAGCTTTCATGTCGTCTTACGTCATTTAGCTCCTAAACACTTCTGGTCACGGGTTTAGTCCATGGACATGCAGTCACTATTCTCATCGATGAGGGCAGTACTCAAATTTTATTTAGGATAAAATTGTTTGTTTCCTCAACCTTAAGGCCAAATCAACTAAGTAGCTTCACATTATGGTGGGAGATGGAAATAAGCTTTCATGCAACCAAATTTGTAAAGTCGTTTTGATTATTATTCAAGGCCACTGCTTCAAATTGGACCTCTTGGTTATGCCCATTGTTGTTGCTGATTTGGTTTTTGGAGTTTAATGATTAAAAACCCTTGACCCAATTATCACTGACTACAATCTCCTTACCATGCAATTCACAAGGTGTGATCAAATGGTAATGCTTCAGGGCTATTATAGCTTAGGCCCAATAGAGATTACACACCACCAGGTCAAATGCTGAATTACCACCAATCAAGCTGTGACCTATTTTCACACATTCAAGTGGACCAACTCCGACTCCACCTAATGCCACCCCCTCTAACCTTTCCTCCCTACCCTCGACTTTTCAGACTTTGCTTAATCAGTATGTAGTACTTTTTCAACAACCTACCTTGATTCCCCATTCATGCTCAACCGATCACCCCATGTCGAGCCATATCGATATCTATACTCCTAGAAGCAAGAAATTGAAAGGCAGGATGATGATATGCTTCAACATGGATTGATCCAACCCAGTCGGGGCGCTTTCTTGATCCTCACCAGTCTTGCTTGTCCACAAGAAGAACAACACCTGGTAGTTCTGTGTCAATTACCACGCCCTCAACACAATTATGGTCAAAGACTATTTTCCCAGCCCCACCATCGATGAGCTTTTGGATGATTTTGGCATTGTTAGTTGGTTCTCCAAATTAAACCTTGCCAAAGATTTCCACCAAATATGCATATGCCCCAAAGATGTGTACAATACCACATTTCGCACCTATTAGGGCCATTATGAGTTTTGTTTGGCCTGTGTAATGTCCCTTCCATATTCCAAGCTACAATGAATGAGTTGTTCAAACCATTCTTGCACAAATTCATGCTCATATTCTTCAATGATATACTAATTTTCAGCTGGTATTTCAAGGAGCACCTCCACCACCTTGCCTTGGTTTTCTAAACTTTGCATCGAGGCCAATTTTTTCACAAACTTTCAAAGTGTGCCTTTAATCAAAGAAAGATTGAAGACCTTGGCCACATTGTCTCTATTAATGGGGTTGAAGCTGAACCATCCAAAATCTAGGCCATGCTAGACCGATCTGTGCCTACTTCTATTAAATCCCTCTGCAGTTTCTTAGGCCTTACCAGTTTTTACCGCCGTTTCATCAAAGACTGCTAAAATTGCCTCACCTCTCACCCTATTTCTACAGAAGGATAGTTTCAAATGAGACTGTGATGTTCAATTGGCTTTTGAACAACTTAAGCATGCTATGGTTAAGGGTCCAATTTTGGCTATACCTGATTTCAATTTACCTTTTACCATGGAAACCAATGTTGGATACTTTCTATGCCTTATTTCTAATGCTTCGATGATCTCGAGAAGGAATTACTCAACAATCAGGATTTCATCACCTTAGCTCATGTTGTCTAGTAGCATCCCCATGATCATCCCTATTACAAGTTTTTTTATGATCTCTTATTCTTTAAGGGCTACATTTGGATCAGTAAGGGTAATCCCTCCATCCAACTACTTTTGGAGGAATTTCATAAATCTCTTTTTGGGGGACATATGGGCCTTGCAAAGACACTCAGTACACTTAAAGAAAGTTTCTTCTGGCCTGGAATGAAGCATGATGTTTTTTAGTACATTCAGCATTCTGACTACCAACACACCAAATATATTCCTAAGAAGTCTCCTGGCCTGCTACAACCCATTCCACCCCCATCTAGCTCGTTGGAGGATTTAGCTTTGGACTTCATTACTGATTTGCCATCCAGAAAAGGCTCAACTGTCATCCTTGTTGTGGTGGATAGGTTTTCCAAGGGGCTCATTTTGGCTTATTACTTACTTATTTCACAGGTTACAAGGTTGCACAACTCTTAATTGATATCGTTTGCAAGCTTCATGGTTTCCTAAAAGCCTAATTTCAAATAAGGACTTGATTTTCAAAAGTCAATCTAGAAGGAGTTGTTCAATCTCAAGGGAACCTAACTCCGTATGAGCACATCCTACCATCCCTAGAATGATGGACAAACTGAGGTGCTGAATAGCATTTTGGAGCAGTATCTACGCTTTTATGTAGACCATAAACCTTCTTAATGGGGAAAGTTTTTGAGTTTAGCTAAATAGTGTTACAGCTCCACATGCCATTCTACAACCAACATCACTCCTTTACAAGTCACTTACGAAAGCCCCCTCCAAACATTCCCCACTACTTATTTCGTCTCGTGAGGATATGCTGGAAGTCCTGAAAAAGATATTGCAGAAAGCCCAACAACAAATGAAAATGTACTACTGATCTGCACCATAGAGATGTTACCTATTGTGTCAATGATTGGGTTTCTGTTAAACTTTGCCTTTATCACTAAATATACCTCTCAGGCTCCTATTATTAGAAGTTAGGCAAGTGATACTTTAGCCCACAGAAAGTAAAAAAAATCATTAGACCTCCCAACCACTACCAAGATCCACCTAGTAGTTCATTGCTTGTTGCTTAAACCCTACTATGGCTTAGTGCCTTCCCAGCAGGACTTCTCGATAGTGTTTTTTGATAGCTATCCTATGATTCAACCCCTTACTATACTAGATTTTAAGTGGGATACCTCCATCACTACTCCAAGACAATTGGTTTTAGTGTAGTGGATAGGCTTACCACCTGAGGACACCACTTGGGAAGATTGGGACAATTTGAATGTTGCTTACCACCTTAAGGACAAGGTGTTTTTCCAAGGGGTAGTAGATGATAGTATTCAAACTAGTAACAAAAACACACAATGATAGATTTTTACATCAGTTGAAAAAAAAAACTAATGTAAATAAAAACGCAATGGCAAACTTCTAAATTAAAGCAAAATTTTACATCGATTTTTCGTATAGCCAATGTAAAAAGTACTTTCAACATCGGTTGAGAAATTAACCGATGTAGAAAGTACTTTTTACATTGGTTAAACTAATAACCGATGTAAAAAATTCTATATACACCCTCGGCAATTTGGTTTTCCTTCATTTTGTGAAAGTGCTCTTGCCTACTGGACTCCAAAACCCTACAACCTTCTCCCTTCCTCCATCACCACCGTAAGCCCTTTTCCATCACCATCGTCATCAACCCTTCTCCACCACAACTATCATCGCCACTAACACCATGATTAACACACGCGTCGTGTGACACCTTCGTCCCCAACCCCAACCACCATGGAAGCCCTTACTGTCGTGGTACCATTTGCCACCATGATGCCCTTGTCTATCGCAAGCCCTTCTCCACTGAAAGCCCTTATCATGGCAAGCCCCTCACACCCCATTTTGCTCGACCTGTAAGGTAAGTTTTTAGTAACCACCATTGTACTCTATCTATGTGACCTATATCGTATCTGTTTGTACCTATGTGACCTCTATTGTATCTTTATTTTGTTAATGTTTTTTTGTTTGTATAATTTTTTCTTGGGTTTGATCATGGTGTGTAAATGATTTATTGAAGGATATTTATTTGAAATGTATGACTGTTAAAGATTGTCATTGTGTTGTATTTGCTTGATTGGCCACATAGAACTTAGTTGGGCCTTGTGTGATGTTGTTGGTTATTGATTAGATTGTTGAATAGTTTTACAAATGTGGTATATATTGTATTGATTAATTGAATAGATGTAAAAATATGAAAAAATATTAGAATTTGGTTGTCGCAAAAACATGATGTCACAAAATCATGACAGCTTAATTATCGCTATCTTTTCAGAAATCAAATGGAATACTTTATTTCATATTTTCATAAAAATAATGATTTAAGTAAAATTAATCAAGCCCAAAAATTTTCATCAAAATTACGTAACTTTGATTTATCATTGCACTTGAAAATACATAGGAGTAAGGAATTAAACACCCTTGTCAAGTTAAAACATATTTAATCAAATTTTCCTTGTTTCGAAAATAATAAAATTTGTTCTAAACAATAAAGCTTTCTTTATGACAAATAAAAAATTGAAAAATATAAGGTTTTACGAATGCAATGAGTTTATTTCTCCAAAAGGATATTTTTGAAAGAAAAAAAAACACTTACATATCCAAGAAAGTTCTATTCAAATCACATATTAAAATCTTTGATTCCTAAAACTTTGTGTAAACATTCCCAAAAATGTTTATGACAAACCAAACATATTATAATCATTCCCTAAATTCATGATTCTTGGGATTTGTGATTCTTAAGAATCATGATTCTTACGTATGGAAAAATTTCTTCTTTAGCGAATGCCCCCCTTAAAGACATAAAATTACACATAAGTAGTTTTGTTGACAGGCCAAAATTATGCTTGTAGAGTAGCAGACGTGTCAAAGAAATAACTCAAACTTCAGGCTTAATATTATAATAGATAATAGGTGTGTGTTCATTTTGGTTAAGAATATGATAGAAAATGCTTCTTAGAAGACTTTGGACAATTCTTTTTCTTTGACATAGCTTTTTGCTTTAGTTAGGATTAACTCATTCCAATATGTGGATGTAATTACATATCGCTGTTAGGTTATTTTGGTATCTCTATGATGTATTTGGGTTGGGGTACTCCTTGTATACCATAGTTCATCAATATATTTTGCCTCATCCAAAAATAAATAAATAAAAATATTCCAATATGACATTATAACGTATCTAATTTTGATATGGTACACCCACAGATGTCATGAACAAATGTTCAATAAAGCGAACTTCACATGTCATATATTCAAACACTAGCATGAGAAAGGTATGTTAAGATGTCTTATATTGGCTAAGAGCATTAAGATTTAGACAATTCTCCTCACCTGAATTAGCTTAGATCGAATTAGGACTAACCCAATTCTTAGATGGAGTTAATTAGAAGGAATAAATGTGAGGCAAATATGTGTTTTACTAAAACAAAATTATGGAATGTTTATAGACAAATTGTTGACATCTAAATCCTTTTGTAATTGTTTCATTTATAGTTTTTCTTGGCACTCCCTTGTTATATGAACTTTCTCTGATTTATTAACATTCTTGGGGCTTCTAAAACCCTTCACGTACTCAAACAACCTAAGTGAGACTAATCTTTTGCACAATAGGAGTGACCCTCATTTTTTTAAGTAATCAATTCATTCCTAATTATATCTTGTCTAATGTATTCAATCATTTAACGTAACATTCTTTTCTTTCCTGCATCGAGTTTATTCTCATCCAAGTCAACAGAGAAGGAATTGTTAGGCAATAGTTTTTGCTTTAAACGGTAGCTCGTATGGTAAAGTAAACTATAGTCTCTATATTTCAGCTCAATTTATTTTATCTTTTGACATATTAAAATTTGTAAGAAAATGATTATGGTAAGGGCTACAGCATGAGATCATTATAAAGAGGGGTACATGCCAGTGATGCCACTTGTTAGCTAAAGACGGGGTTTTATTTGGTGCTGGTTGTTAAAGCTACTAGGAGCCTCCTTGGCTAGTACTTCTGCTTAATCACTAGATACTTTGGATGCACCGAACGACACTAGTTCATTCCGTGTGATCCTTTTAGTTAATGGTAAATCGACCTCAACTGTCATGCATGGACAAGCTACGTGATATTTTAGAAACCCTCAAGCAACGCTGTCTTGTTGCAGTAGAATGATGGCTCCTATATCTAGCTTTGTGGCTTGATGTTGCTCTGAAACATGCCATGTTTCACAAATTTGGGGGCAAATGTATCTTAGTTAATATAGAATTGTACGGAAATATAAAATATTATAATTGATTTGTGACTGTGTAGGCATCACTTGTACTGCAGCAGAGATAGTGATAATAATTGTAGGATCCTTCGAGATATTGCTTTCCAAATTTTTGCATCAATTACGACTTGCAGTTTACCGGTTAAAACTTATTATTCTAATGGCGCTTTGCAACTTTATGTTTGAGAAATTGGGATATTACCGCTTAATTAATTTTGTTTGTTGACTTGTCAATGGTGTCATCATAGTTTTAAATTGCAGTTGTGGTCGCTGTTGCGGTTTCATTGAAATCCCTAATATTGCGGGAAATTGTGGTTGATGCGGCCGCAACTGCAGTTACAATGCGGTTGCGGTGAGTCCAAAAACCTTTACGTTGTAGCTACAATTGCGGTTGCGGATCGCAATTTAGAACCATGGGTGCCATATTTCTAATGGTGGTGGTTGGTTCCACTTTGAGTGGTCCTTGCTTTTTCTTCGTCTAATAGTAGAAAGGCGCTGCGCTGCCAAAGTTCTTGAACTAAATTCATTGTAATATTGTTTTGCTATTGCATTTGTCTATGAATTTTTCATTATCATACTTTTTCTAAACTGAAATGTTTCCGCGAAAAACAAAGGATTATTTTTTGTCCTCAAAATAATTGTTTGGTTTTCTCTGCCCCTCATCAAATCTCTATACTTGTCTAAAGAGATGCATCTTGTAATCAGTCAAAATGCTCGTTAATTATACTAAAGCAGTTGTCCATTATAATTTTCGCACTAGACACCGCTCAACAACCATGATAGTTATTTTTCACAAGCTTCAGTATAATGGCTCACCGACCGTAATAGTTATTTTTCCCAAGCTTTCAGCATAATTGAAATCTTAATTGAGTAGTTTGTAAACGTCAATATTTGTCAAATATGCAATGATTTGTTGAAAATTTCTATAGGAATCGGCACGCAATAACCAATATGAAGAACCTTCACTTTTAAATTCTACACAAAAGAAAAATAATTATGTTATGTTAATGTATACTCGTTGCTTTGACAATGCGTTGCATTGAATTAATGGATAAATTGAAAATTTGGTCATTAAAATTCAATTCATTTGCTAAATTTTAAAAGGGTTAAATTACCTTGGTTGATATTTAAACTATTTAAAATTTTCAAGTTGGTCCCTAAACTAAAAAAATAAAAATAAATGGGGACCTTGATCATGTAATTTTTTTAAATTGAGTCTCTAGAATTTTTAAAATTGTTATGAATTGTCATTTTTGATGATTTTAAGTTGTCAGAAAGTACTAACAACAGGGACTTACTTTTTTAGTTTAGAGACCCAATTACAAAAAATAGTTGAAGGATCTACTTGAAAATTTCCAAATACTTTAGAGACCAATAGAGTAATTTAACTTATTAAAAATATCCGAAAAGTTTTAAATGATACAAAAGACTGCTTATTTATTAATTGGGCCTATTTTTTATTTAGGATAAAAATTGTAAGATATTTCAATGGACTATTTTGTTTTCTTTGAAAATATGACAACAATTTTAAAGGGTTTTATTAAAATTTATGTGCAGTTATGTCTAACTAATAGCGTGAAAGAGTAATTTAATGGACTTTCAACTTGAGTGACGTGTTTTTACTAAAATGTTTTGATACTTGATTCATAACATTCTTACATACTCTTTGATTTGTTTGTCCAAAAATTCCTTAACATACTGACCTCATGGTTCTTTCTGTTATATACTCTTTTATTTATTTTAACTCACGAAAATGAGAGTTGTTCTGCTATAGATTTTGAACTATAGAGATTAAATTAAATTTAAAATTAAATTACAAGAATTAAATGACTAATTTAATATTTGAAATATTTATACATCATAGTTGAAGTTCAAAATTCATTATGCTTGTTTAAATTTACTACTAGTAGAAAAGATCGATAATTAAAAATTCTGGTCATATATCACATATGATAATTGAGTTTAAAAATGAATTTAATTATGGCTTAGAAATTAATTTTTGTCCAAGTTTTTTTAGTTATTAGGTGTCCAAGTGTGATGCCTTTAAATTTTTCATTTTCTTGTTTTTTTGTTAGTACTTTTTGTCATTAGTATGATTATTAAGGCTAGAAAATTAATTGTTTTTGGTTGTTTAGGAAACTAAATATCAAGGGAAAGAAAGGAAGCATGGCCCAATCCAAAAATAATGAATATCTGATGTCAATGCATTGGAATTAAGCATGAATCACTCACGGGAAACCCAGGGCAATGGTGCTGAAATCACAATGTCATAGAGGTAGATGCACAATTACGAAATAAAATTTGTCTACTTGGTGCCATAGCGCATGGAAGTTGGCGCCATGACGCAACACCAGCAGTTGCGAAAATCAAATATGAAAGGCAAAAGAATCACAAAAATAGGGGTCAATTAGAATCCCAAGGTGATTCTGGAAAACACATTTTGGGAGCCCTGTATGTGACCTAAATTTGACATATATATGCGCATCCCAGTATGACCATTCTGAAGCCAGTGTCAGTGAATTCCCTACTTTCTTAGTAAAGCAATCCAAATTAAGCTATCTAGACAGCTCACAATTTCTGACCAAGTTGGAAGAAATAGAGCCAATGCAGAAATATGGCGACAATTTATTCATGCTTTACCTCTATAGTAACAATCTCCACGACCACCTAGCGTGTAGAATCATAAGAAGGCATGGAGAATTTCTCATCAAGACTAGGTTCATTTTTACTTGAAAATCCAGAAATTCAATATTTTCTTTTCTGGGACAAAATTGCTAGAGCTCAAAAATTACAACGTTTGAATTATTAGACTAATAGCACTCTACCAGCACCACTTGGGACATTGTTTACTTTGACGATGCATCAACCGTGAGTTGCCATCCTTGACCAACCCAATTATCCAATTAATCCCACTCTAATGGCTTAATCTCCGTCCTCTGCCACTTTACTTTTCTTCCCCTTGAACTTTGTCAGACCATCTTTAGTATCTTCATTTCTTCAATCTCGGGTTGTGTGCCTTTCTATCACGCAAGATTGACTTAAGAGTAAAACTACTAAAGCTCAAGTTCTAGGTCTACTAACTAAAAATTATTTGCTATTAGTTTTTATAAAGTAAAAAAGTCATGTTGACAAAAAAGTTCAACATATAACTCTCTCATTTAAAGTAAAAAAGTCTCTTTTAAAATTTATTTAAGTCTCACTTATTATTGGGCCGCCCCTTCTCTCACATTAGACACCAATGAGAATTCCATTAGTTTCATGGTTTTCTTTCATTCTCTACTACTGGATGCATCTCATTATGTACATCTCTGTCGTCTCTGGCCAATATCGTGAGGATCAACGGTAACTGCTGCTGCAATCGAAGAACCACCTTACGTTTAAGCCTGAGAGTTCCACCAAACTTAGGTGAGAAATTTAAATGAAAATAACGTAACTACATAACTCCTATATGTGCTTAAAAGAAAATATATTTTTTTACAACGAAAGTGGGATAATAATTTGGGAGAATATTTATCGACATGTGTATAAGAAAAAGGTAAAAATAAATAAGAGATAAATAAGAAATTGTTGCATACAAATTAGGGTTAGGTTTTTTAAATAATTAATTATAATTTTTAATCTTTTAATTTGAACTATGTGCAATTTTAGTCTCTCAAGTTTTTCAATCTAATTAATTGAGTTCCTCAATTTTTAAACTCAAGCAAAATTTTCCTTACCATCTAATTTTTTTCCTTTCCTAAAATATTCAAATTATTATTTTCTATCTAAATATTTGGCAGTTTATGATAGATTTAAGATAAAATAATTTTAAAAGTTTAGAAATTCGAAATTTAGTGAAAAGTCGATAAAACATATATAAAGCATTTTATTAGATATGAGATTAAAGTTTGAAGTTGGAAAAAATTGAGTTTTTAATTTTGGGTGAAATTTGATGTTTTAGCCAATGAGTTTTAGGTAGAATGTTTAAAACAATTAAATCGAAATTTGTCAAGATTTTAAGTAAAAAATTATATATATATATATATATATATATATATATATATATATATATATATATATATATATATATATATTTATACAAATGAATCAGTTAATTTTTTAATTTTAGTCAATCAATTAAATTATTTGAGTTAATCTCTTGTTAGAATTCTTAGAACATTTTGCATCAATTATTTATAGAAATTATTAAAAAATATTTTGTTTTTTAATATTATTATTATTATTATCATCATCATCATCATCATCTTCATTATTATTATTTATTAGTATTATTATTCAATTTTACATCCCGAAAATGTATTTCTATTTCTAAAAATTATATAAAAGACTTCATTAGCATGTATTATTCAAGAATATATATATATTGTTTTATTATTTTGTAAATAATATTATATTTACCAGAATAAAGTTAAATTTTGCTTATATCAAATTTATAATTTAGGATTTTTTTTCTTTAAATGAAGAATGATTTGATGCTTTTATTTGAGGAAATAAATTAGAAAACTAATATATTCAGTCTAAAAACATTTAAATTTGAAGGAAATAATAATATGTTCTTACATACTAACAAGTTAAATACTGTTAAAGATGCTTTTCCTATCCTGTTGTAATTCATTGTTTGTTGCGCCACATGATATGATAACACTATCCTATCTCTTATCTTATCATGTTGTTTTAGTGTATTTTTTATCCTGAAAGGGACTGGGTTAGGAAGCAACAGGGTAGGATAAACTCTCTCTTTTTTTTCTTCTCTTTCTATGTATATTATGTAATATGTTGAATATTATAAAAAATATTATATATATACAAATATATTATTAGATAATTATATATAATATTTGTTATAATATTTAACCTGTTACAAATAATTATATATAGTTAGATAGTTATACTGTAATAAATATTACATATAATTGTATATAAACATGTATAATATTATTATGAAAAATATATATAAGATTTATATATAATGTATGACAATATATATATATATATATATATATATATATATATATATATATATATATAATATACTAATACTATATAAATTAATATATATTACTATATATTATATTTATATATAATTTTTTTATATATATATATTTATAATAATTTTGACATATAAATTTAAAATATATTATAATTAAAATATTAAAAATAAAAAATTAATATTTAAATATTTTTAAGGAAAATATTGATAATAATTATAATTAAAAAATTATATATATTTTTACAATTTTAAAATATTATATACTTTAGTTAAAATTATATTTTTTATAAAAATTAAAAATTAAATTAACGTTACTTTTTATAAAATTATATGTATGTTAATAAATAGTAATTTTGTCATTTGAAATATTTATTTTTTATCCTATCATTATCTAGTTTTTTATTTAGTGTGTACCAACATTAAATATATTATAGTTATTTTGCTCTTATCATATCCTATTCTTATCTTGCTGTCACATATTATTCTATCATATCTTATTCTATCCTGACCATCAAACAGGCCCTAAAATTATAATTTTAACTAAAGTATCTAAAAATTACTATAGTGTTTGCTATCCTATTTCACTATCCTTGATCAAAATTATAATTAATTAGTATAGTGTAATTTAATTAATAATCTAAAAATTGCGTGTAAAAGTATTGCGATATTTCACATATAGGTCAACAATGTACGGAAAATTTTCAATTTTATATAGGAAACAAATGTGATTGCGTGTACTTGAAGCATGCACTAGTTGCTATTTTTTGTTTTCTTTGTTGCTGTTTTCACAATGTTTTCTTTGTTGCCATTATGTAGAAGACTGGAGAAAATGACAATTGACTAATTCAAATTATTTGAATTCTTAGCAAAATTGAATGGTGCTTTTTGATTGTAAACCTCCTGGCTTTCCACATTTGTTAGTCAAAATTAAAGAAAATGAGCCTTGTTATCTTCAGTGAGTTCTTATCTATACCATTATCGGACAAGAAATTTAGATATTAGAAGTCTTGAATCTGACAAAAGAAAAGCATTCCATTCATTAGAAAAAATAATGCATGCTCGTTAGTTTTCCACTATAAATATTCCATTAGGCATTAGCCACCGCTCATAAACTGTCCTCTCTAGTTGTCTATTCATAGCCACCACTCACATTTGTCTATATTCATAGCATTCGGCTCTTGGAAAGAAAGTAAGTTTACATTACAAGTTCTAAACTGGTTTCATGGAAAGCATAGGAATACAGTTTCCTGATCTACCTTTATAATCTCCGTTAAAATTGCGAAGAGTACCAACCTTTGTATTTATAATTCTGCACAGTGAAAGCCAAGGTTGAACTAGGACTTTTCAATTGAAGATGCGAGTTTTTAACCTTTTTTTTTTTTTGATAACTACCATTTTTATTTCAGTTTCCCTACAACTTAAATTTCTACTTGTAATCGCAGTTGTCACACATACTCATCATCTACGATGAAGATTGAGCTTCTCTCATCACTCCTAGTGATGTCGTTCTATTGGTTATGCCTTTGTAACCACGTCTTTGTGGTTTCTGGCCTTTGTCTTGATGATCAGAAGTCTTTGCTGCTCCAATTTAAGAACAATATGACATTCCTGTACCCAGAAGATAGAAGTAGCAGCAGGCTGAAGTCGTGGAATGCAAGTCATGATTGCTGCAGGTGGTTGGGAGTAACCTGCGACAAGGAGGGACATGTTACTGCTCTTGACCTCAGTGGGGAATCAATCTCTGGTGGATTTGATGATTCAAGTAGCCTTTTCAGTCTCCAACAACTTCAAAATCTAAATTTGGCTGAAAATGACTTCTATTCTGAGATTCCATCTGCATTCAACGAGTTAGAGAATCTAACTTACCTGAATTTGTCAGAAGCTGGATTTGTTGGGCAGATTCCAAAAGAGATTTCTCAGCTGGCAAGGTTGGTTACTCTTGATATCTCTTCTAATTTGCTGAAACTTGAGAACCCAAATCTACGAAAGCTTGTCCAAAATCTAACCAGTATTAGGCAACTGTATCTGGATGATGTAAGCATAACAACTCTAGGTCATGAATGGTGCAGTGCTTTGTTGTCGCTGCATGACCTGCAAGAACTTAGCATGTCACAGTGCAATCTCTCAGGACCCCTGGATCCTTCCCTAGCAAGACTTGAGAATCTATCAGTCATTGTTCTTGATGGGAACAATTTATCATCCCCAGTGCCAGAAACATATGCCCATATGAAAAATCTGACCATCCTAAGTCTTGTTAATTGCGGGTTGACTGGAACATTTCCACAGAAGATCTTCAACATTGGAACATTGTCAGTTATTGACATATCATCCAACAACAATCTCCACGTTTTCTTTCCAGACTTCCCGTTGAGCGGAGCTCTCCAGATCTTAAGAGTAGGTCAAACAAACTTCACTGGAGCATTTCCACACTCTATTGGTAACATGAGGAACTTATCCGAATTGGATCTTTCTAATTGTGGATTAAAAGGAACAATTCCCAATTCATTGTCAAACCTAACAAAACTCAGTCACCTGGATTTGTCATGGAACAACTTCACCGGTCCAATGGCATCATATCACTTTCAAGAACTGCCCAACCTTGTCTATATCGACTTGAGTTATAATTCTTTCACTGGGAGCACTCCTTCATCCCTTTTTACACTCCCATCACTGCAAGTGATTCGGCTTTCTCACAATCAGTTTAGTCAACTAGATGAATTCATAAATGTGTCTTCTTCTGTATTAGAGACCCTCGATTTAAGTAGAAATAATCTATCAGGGCCTTTTCCTACATTTATCTTCCAGCTCAGTACACTTTCTCTCCTCTCACTTTCTTCAAACAAGTTCAATGAGTCGGTGCAGCTAAATAAGCTTTTGGAGCTCAGAAATTTAACTACACTAGACATTTCATATTTATCAGTCAATGTGAATGTTACAAATGTTGACTCATCTTCCTTTCCCAGCATTAGCTATCTATACATGGCATCCTGCAACTTGAAAACTTTCCCCGGCTTCTTGAGAAACCAGTCCAACTTAACCAATCTAGACCTTTCAGGTAACCAGATTCAAGGAATAGTGCCCAACTGGATTTGGAAACTAGAAAAACTTGTTTTTCTTAACATTTCTCACAATTTGTTGACTGATTTTGAAGGAGCTTTGCAGAATCTTACTTCCAACTTGTTTAGCCTTGACCTTCATTACAATCAACTTCAAGGGCCAATACCTGTTTTTGCTAAAGATGCTGCGTATCTGGATTTCTCAAGCAATAAATTTAGCTCTTTTATCCCACGAGACATTGGTAATTGCTTGTCTCAGACATATTTTCTCTCTCTTTCAAACAATACTATTCATGGCAGCATCCCTGATTCCCTCTGCAATCCTTCATATCTTCGAGTGCTAGATCTTTCCATTAATAACATTTCTGGCATGATTCCCCATGTTTAATGTTGATGAGTCATACTCTTGAAGTATTAAATCTGAAGAATAACAATCTCTCAGGCTCTATTCCTGATACGGTTCCAACTTCCTGTCGTTTGTGGACTTTAAATGTTCATGGAAATCTATTAGATGGGCCAATTCCAAAGTCTCTTTCCTATTGCTCGAAGTTAGAGGTATTGGACCTTGGATCAAATCAAATTACTGGTGGCTTTCCATGCTTTTTGAATGAAATATCCACACTTCGGGTCCTTGTTTTGCGGAACAACAAATTTGAAGGTTCCCTAACATGTTCAAAAGCCAAAAAGACTTGGGAAATGCTTCAAATCGTGGACGTCGCATTCAACAATTTTAGCGGAAAACTTTCAGGAAAATATTTACAACTTGGAAGAGAAATATAAAGGATTACGAAGATGAAGCTAGATCAAAGTTCATAGAGAAGGGGTTTGATTTCAATGTTTATTTATATTATCAAGATAGTGTGACGGTTATCAACAAAGGTCTAGAGATGGAGTTGGTTAAAATTTTGACAATCTTCACATCCATTGATTTCTCGTCCAATCATTTTGAAGGACCCATACCAGAGGAGCTAATGGATTTCAAAGTGCTCTATGTCCTCAACTTGTCAAACAACGCTTTGTCCGGTGAAATCCCATCATCGATAGGTAACCTGAGACAGTTGGAGTCCTTGGACCTTTCACAAAACTCTTTAAGTGGAGAAATTCCCATGCAACTTGCAAGTTTGTCATTCCTTTCATATTTAAACCTCTCCTTCAATCATTTAATGGGGAAGATCCCGACAGGTACCCAACTTCAGTCATTTTCGGCTTCTTCCTTTGAAGGCAACAGTGGGCTATACGGATCTCCATTGACTGAAAAACCAGATGGTAAAGATCCAGAGGTACTGCCACAGCCACAGCCAGAATGTGGAAGGCTAGCTTGCACAATTGATTGGAATTTTATTAGTGTCGAAGTGGGATTGGTTTTTGGCCATGGAATTGTTTTCGGTCCACTCTTGATTTGGAAGCGATGGAGGGTATGGTATTGGCAACTTGTGCACAAATTCTTTGCTGGATCTTCCCTCAAATGTATCTTGAATATGTAACCCAAAGTGGACAAACTTACGCAACTTTAAGGTGGAGACATTAGTGATTAACAACAAGTGGCTAGGTACGTGAAGTCATTATACAATCATCTTTCTTCATGTTCCCTTTTCCAAATTCAATAGTTATTTTGATTTTATGTCTTAATAGAAACCAAAAAATAAAAAATTGCAAGGCATGTGCATTGGAACTTAGAATATATATTCTGCTACATTTTAGTGAGTACTATATATATGACAAAGTATTTTCATCTATTCATAAATGATAGTTATTAAACTGATATTATTAAATGAGTAGTTTTGGATGTACTTGTTGAATGCTCTTGAAAAAAAAAATTACCTTTTAATTTATTTATAATATATAAAAGTTGAAGCACAAATTATGGTGTTCATATTTCATCTGCTTAATTAACATACATCTTGCCACATCAACATTTTAACATTTGTATCATGTTTTGATTCAATCTTTCATTTCCTCTTGAGGTTTTTAGGTACATCTCCTTCGATCAATCCTTTATCTTTTTCTTAACCTATTGTTCATTACATTTCTAACATTATGATGCTTCAATTACTCAATTTGTTGGTGGCTTATTTTATCCTAAATAACCTATTGTCAACCGTTTAAGAATTAGGTCCCTTCATTATCTATATGTGTTCCAAACTATAAAGGAAAATTAAAATTAGTGGTAAGGTTCACTAGGATTGTTGAGATGAAAGCTTTTGCATCATTTTTTGAATCAAATGGCTTTAATGAAAAAATTTGTGAATATAAAATTAAGGTTCAAATATATTTTAGGTCTTTGTAATATATTGGTTTTTTGGTTTTTGAAAAACCCCTATTTTTTGTATATCAAATTGTTTTCTTAATTATTTTGTATTTATGTTTGGAGAACTAGATGGAAATCTCAAAAATTTGATTCCTACAGTTATGTAGTACTTAGTTTAGACTTTTAATAAATATTTGGGGAACTGAGCTCAAAATGGGTAAAATGATTGTTTTACCCCTAAAAAGTCAGATAACAGAATAAAAAAATAATTAGTTAGAAGTGTTTACAAATTATTTTTAAGTTATCAATATACTTAGAATAATTAATAATAATTTTAGAAATTTTTCAGAAATTTATTGAGATAGTTTTTGTGAAATGACCAAACTACCACTGGTTGATTATGGGAGCAGACTAGAAACTTTTTGATTTCAAAATATTTTGAAAATTTTATATTAAGTATCTTTCGTTATAAAAATTTTATTTTGAAAGAAAAATAGTGAAAAATAAAATAATCCTATTTCAATTTTTTCAACCATTTTTCTAATATTTGACAATGTAATTTTGAAAAATCGGAAAGGAATTTCAAAATTTTGATCCCTAGCATTACGCTCAGAATTTCAAGAGCTATTTAATAGTGATTTTTAATCATTTTTTTGAGCTAGAACCCGGAGAAATTAGAAAATGACGATTTTGTCCATATTTTTCAACATTAAAGGTTGGCAAGAGAAAAAGATTCAATTGACATTAAAATGTCAATTTAACTTGGAATCATGTCATATATATTAAAATATAATTTTGAAAATTTTCTGGAAATTTTCTGAAATTTTTGTGTAAATGACCAAAATGCTCCTATGTGTCTGATAAGTCAGCAAGTATTGGTTTAACATCCAAAAATAGTGAAAATGGTAATTTAAGTTTATTTATAGGTGAAATATTTAATTTTAAAATTTTCATAAAAATTATGGTATTTATTGAATTAAAATGAATTTATTATGAATTTTTTAGCTTAAGAATACAAAATAAATAGATATAATTTCAAATAAATTAATAAAATTAAAATTTATTATTAAAAATTTATTTTTTATGAAAAATAATGTATTTGTCCAATTTTGCATTAAAATTCGTTATTTTGATATTAAAAGCTAATTTTTCAAGTTTAGGCATTTTTATCGGTACCGCTTAATTCATCTATAGAAAAAATTTACACTGAGGAGCTTGAGGAAAGCTCATATAGCACGTCCCCAAGCCTAGGAGGGGTGATTTACCACCGTAAATGATGTATGTGTCCCTAAATTGGATTAAAAATAAATAAAAATTGGATTTATAACATAATGCTTACATAATGGATGATGTAAATTTTTGGACACCTAACCCCCTCCTTTTTCTATAAATAGGCCCCAAAGTTTTTAGATCTTCACTCATCTCTCCCTCTCTCAAGCTAGCCAAAATATTAGAGAGCTTCTCTCTCTAGAAAAAAATTTCTTTTACTTTGTTTTTATGCTAAAATTTTACTAGTTTTCCAACAACTAGTAAAATTCTCTTCCTAGGACCTTTGCATCAACAATTGCATCCTCTTCATCAACCACCTTAGAGGTAATGGGGGGAGTGGGGTTGGTTCTAAGTTATTGTCACTCTGCATGTTGAGGCATGGCACCTTGTTAGGGAAGCTACAGTTTGGTACACTACAACATGAAGGCAACGACCCATGGTTAGGTCTAGAGGGTATGGTATCGAGTGGTGAGCGTCCTAATGGCCAAGGTAGCATTCTTGAGCTGGGACAATCACTTAACCAACTTGATAACCCTGAAAACTACTCAGCATCACCAGGATTGGTGAGAGTATATCTCTATAAATGGATATCCTAAATTGTTATTTTGTTTCTCAATGATGATGAGGACTGTACCATGTGATGATGATGAGAGAGGTATATGTACTCCTAATCACTTCCCAGGTTCTGTTAAGAACTATTACTCACTAATAGAAAATATAGATCCATACCGAGTCAAGGATAATATAACATAGAATAAACTTTAGGTTCCCTTTTTATTATCAATTGTGTTTTATCTATATTGTGTGGTAGAATCCCTACCATACATGTAAAAGTGATATTAGAACAAATCATCTAACTCCATTATTTTTCATTTTATGCATAATTGATCGTGGTTAATGAAGACCCGGCTGTTGATGAGGACTTATAGAGCTAGTCGAATAGTTTGTTATTTTATAGGATAGGGGTAGATGGACACTACTCTGACTAGGATCTTTTTGATATACTGGGAATAAGTAGTAAGTATTTTAATGTATATTTTGATCTCCCTATATTTCAGTAATTTTTTCAGTAATTTTTTTGATTATGAAATCATAATGTACAATTTTACGATGAATACATACAGATTTTATTTTTTTTACTACCATTTTCAAATTTTGTTAAATTTACAAATTTTTTATTATTAAAAGCGGAGAAAAATTTTACTCGTATTTTAAATAAGTAAATAAGTATGGGTTATATTCAATGTGAATGGATGTCATAGTTTTGGTCCTTGTAAAATTATTTTTTATAAAATAGTCCTTGTAAAATGTATTTTTATACTTTAGTACTTATTATTTTGTTTTAATCCTTGTAATATATTTATTTTTTCATTTTAATCCCTATCATATTTTATTCATTTTGAGTTAATCCCTTTGAAAAAAATGGTAGGGACTAACAAAAGCAAATTATTCATATATACAACAAGAGATATAGCCATTATATGCATATATATATATATATATGAAATTTGTTAATATACACACACTTATTTTTTAGTTGAAGTACGTTAGCAAACTACACCATAGGTGTATTTTAAGATACATTATAATTATAACTTGATAACATACTCCAACTAAAAACAAGTGTATATACATCAATAAATCCCTATATATAATAATAATAATAATAATAATAATAATAATAATCTTATAAGAATCAAAACTAAAAATATGATATATTACAAGGACCAAAAATATATTTAAGCTTGAAATTAAATACAATAAGAAATATAGCCATTATATGCTTATGAAAACAATATCTCTCTCTTTCTCTCTCTATATATGTATAGAGAGAGAGAGAATGAAATTTTAATTTAGATGTTAAGTTATTTGTTAAAAGAAAAAAACTTAAGTGGTGCGGATATATATCTAGTAATATAGATATAAAGTTCGAAGTGTAGTTTGTGTGATTGACCTGCTCTCTGCACAGTCAAATTTTTTTCCATTACTACTTCAATAATATTGGTAATTAATTAGTTAGCTTCTCTTTGAATTTCATCTTTTTCTAATCTGTTTGTATCAAATATTTAGTGCATATTTGATACAACTTTTATGAATATAAAAGTTGTAACATCAGTAACATTTAATTTAAATTATCTTAGTTATTTGTGATATTTTGTTACATTCCTTTGAGAAACTAAAATCAATGAGTATAAAATTATCAGTCATCATAATAATTTTTTCTCCATATTTTCAAACTCATTCTTAGTTGGTGTGTTGTGTTTTTTAGGATTCAGGAGTAAGGTATATGTGTTGGCAAGAGTTTCTACATGTCAATGCAATGTCATAATTTACTCAAGATAATGTGTGGAGTAACTCTTGTTGTTTCAATATGTTTCAACTATGCAATTTACTTATTTCATGTTTTATACTTATTCAATATCACTAAATTTGATGAGAGAAATTAGAGGATTGAAAGGATTTAGTTTCATTTGTCCATTAATAATTGAACTGCATTGATATATCAAAAATAATATTTGATTTCTTTTTCCTGCTGAAATTGTTTATTTTTGCATATATAGAGGGAAAAATATCGTTAAAATTCAATTTTAATTAGTTCTCATTGTAAAAATCAGGGTTTGATAAAGCTATTATTCTTAATAAAATTATAAGTGTAATCGAAGAAATGATTTTTATTGGAAATTAAAAAATTATTTTTAAAAATATTATAATGTGATAAGTGCAATGACATTATTCCAACATGTTTTTCCTAGACATTTTTATTTAAAGTGACATATATATATATATATATATATATATTGGGTGTAAGATTTTTCACATCAACTACAAAAGTGTCAATAATATCTCGTTTTTCAAGAAATAATAATTGTTGGAGTTTAAGACAAAGATAGGAAAAAAAGAAAGAAAAATAAGTGATAAAATGAATTATGTGATAAGAAATGAAGAGATGAATTAAAAGAATAATAGGGAGAAAAAGAATGCAAAAAAAGGGATGACATAATAAATCATAGAGTTGTTAAAATAGTAGAACATATGATGTCATGGTAGGCTTGGTCATATTGCTATTTTTTAATTTTTTATTTTATTTTGTAGTTGAGAAATCTAATGTTATATTGATGCAGTGTTTACTTCCTTTATATCCTAAATTTTAAATGAAAATGCATTAATATTTAAATTAGAATGTAAATATTTGCATCTCATATGCATTAAGACTTTAAAAAAATACATTGATACTTAAATAAAGAGGTCAAAATTTCATGGTGATAAATTTTTTACCTAATAATATATTATTATTAGTGTGATAACTCTTGCCTTGCACTGGTATTAAATTATAGTTTACAAAATCTTATATTATTATGATTTTTATTGTATTTCTTAATTATTTTTAAATTTTATAAAAATATAGACATGTATATAAATATTTATAAAAGTATATTTAAATTATTATTGATATTAATATATATGTATATATAATTTTTTATTTAAAAAATATCTTATATCATTCTAATTTATATAAAATGTGTTTTAAAAATATTACTTTTATAAATTATATTCGCATTTGTGTACAACTTAGATTAGATATATACATAATTTTAATAATAGATATTAATAATGAAAAATACTTTAAATTACATTTTTAATTATTGATTTTTTCAATAAAAACATATTTTTATCGTAAAGAAAGAAATAGTTAATATTAATTAAAAAAAGAAAATAGATTTGTGCGTTACTGATCTTGTAGATTACAAATAAAAAATTATGATGAATAAAAAGATAGATGATAACCATGAACACCCAATTTGGAATTTATTTTATTTTATTTTTATTTATTTTTGATTTTATTGTTAGTTAACTTAACATTTTTTAATGTAACTTATTCTACAAAATCAACAATGAGAATGATTCTGATGCAATAAAATAAAATAAAATAAAATAAAAATTCAAAAGAAGCAAAAGACAAAAAGAGGGAATACAAAGTAAAATAAGAAAAATAAATAAAATAAAATACTCTGGTGCAAAACAAAGAAAAAGAAAAAGAAAAATCCAAAGCAAAAGTAACATTGCATTACATGAATAACTACAAATGGAAAAAAAATTAAAAAAAATAAGTTAATTAATTTGTTTATATACGTGTTAATTAAGCTTAATTAAACAAATAACAATACTAACAATTGTAATTAAGAAGTAATTGTAATTAATTTAAAAAAATACAATAATAGAAAAAGAAAATTAATCATGTAAGTGATGTCCAGTTCCACACAGTAGAAGTCGCCTGTTACACTCAAGATTTTAGTAGGGTTATCTACATTACTGTGATTGATGTTCTTGATCATCAACATTTGACTTATCTTGCTGCACAGCTTTATTTAAATTTAATTTAAATTTATGGGTGTATCAACCTTAATTGTCAACCTTAAATTCTGGAGCTCTAGTAGCTCATCGGTGAAAATTTTGTATATATATATATATAAAGCTTTTAAGACAAATTTGTAACATAATAAAAATCATAAAACCTTTTTCTTTGTAAATAAAACAAAATAAAGGTTATCGCCACTAAACCATTAGTAAAATATCATAGTAACAAATACCACTAAAAACAAAATACAAATAAAAAATGGATGCAATACAAATATGTTGTTACATACAATTGACACGAAAAAGGTTTACAATACATTTTAATGACGCTATAACATGGTTTACTATACAATTAGATACTCCTCCAGATTAGAACATTACCATTCTAATCTCCACAAAATACTAGCTCTGACACCCTACCCAATTTTTCTGAAAATCGGTGTTATAAAACTAAGATATAAGGTCCTCATTCAAAAAGAACTATTCTTCCACGTCTTCAACAATGCTTCCACCACACTACTTTGATGTCATCCTAGTTGGGGGGTTTAAGCCTTCTAATACATGTAGTACCTTAAATTAGCATGCTTCATTTGCCGATACCACGCATTCTCAAGTTATGCATGTAACGTCCTGTTTTCTTAATGCATGATTAAGTGTTTTTAATAACTAAAAAGTGGAACTTAGACATATAATCTAGGTGATTAAAAGAAAATAAATGAATTGTTGTTATGTGGTATGTAGTAAGTGGTGATAGCTGTGTATTGTATGTTTGAATTTCTGGATTGATTTTAGGAAACTTGAGATATGTGCTTGAGCCAAAGTGGGTGTGTTGTGAGTATGATTTTGGGTTTTGAGAGAAAAACAGTTGAGTTAAACCAGTTTTGAGATAAGGGCAGTGGTTTGGTGAGTTATGGGCCCTAGTCGGCCAAAAGTCCATATGAGAGCTCCGGGAGGTCGAGTATATACGGGTCGGGGAGGGAGGACTTTCCCTCATGCTCTCATTCTCTTTCTCTCTCCTTGCTTCATTTTCTCTCTACATCTCTCTAAGACTTTTCAAGCTTATGAGGTTGTAAAAGAGTTTGAAGCTTAGTTGAGTGTTTGGGGCGAGAAAAGGAATGATTCTTGGAAGATTTGGCTCAAGACATCAAATTCTCAAGGAACCAAAATTCAAATCCAAGAACTTTTAGAGGTAAGGGAAGCTTACTTGAGTGGTATTTTGGTTGGTTGATGGTTGTTGAGTGTGATTCTTGTATTAATTCGTATTGAAAACTATTGAGATTGGAGTTATGTGGAATTATGTGTTCAAAATGGGTTTTAACTAAATTTGGATGATTTGTTAGTGTGTGTGGTTTTGTATGAAAAACTTTGATGAATTTAATAATTTTGGACGTGCTGTGAACCTGTAGAACTCTGTTTAAGCGAGATTAGAGTAAGAATGAGTGAAAAGATTGGATTTTGGGGTTTTGTTCGATAGGAGTCGCTAAACGACTCAGGGCCTCACTAAGCGAGAGTGCCCTGAAGCTAAGAGATAGCTGTCGAGTTGAGGATTCGCTAAGCGACCCACATTGTTGTTGAGCGAGTGTTCTTGAGATAGGATGAGTGAGTGAAGAAAAGAGGAAATTTGCTAAGCAAAAATCACTTCATTGAGTGAGTGATCATATGGATTTTGGAAACTTTCCAAAAAATGGTTCGCTAAGCGAAGGATGAGTGTATAAAGTAATCGCTAAGCAAGACCTGTCTTCACTAAGCGAATAGGAGCCCTGGAGGTTTGTGGCTCTCTGTTGTAAGTGTCTCGCTGAGCAAAACATATGTTAGCTGTGCGAGAATTATGCCAGAGACTTGGCTGCTCTCTAGAATGGCTGTTCGCTGAACGACACTTATGTTCGCTGAGCAAAGGGTGAGAAGGAGAACTGGATTCGTTGAGCGACCCCTGTTGTCGTTGAGCGAGAACTCTGGTACAAAGAGGGGGTTATCTCTGGAATTGAATTCGCTGAGCGAAACTTATACTCGCTGAGCGAGAGCCCTCGAGAGGAAAGTGTGCTCTCTGTATAAAAGGTACTCACTGAGCGAGCGTAGGAGTCGTTGAGTAAGCAAGTGCTTTTGTGTGAGAATTATATTGAGTGGAAGGTTGCTCAGGTAGAACCTCCACTAGTTGTAGTGTGTTGTGATGGTGAGATATCTTATAGAAGGTGTTGGTTGCTTAGAAAGGACCTCACCTAAGACGTATGAGATATTTCATGAGGTATGTGCTGCCTAGATGAAGCCTTACTTGTTGATCATACAAGAGGTTGGAATTGGGCCTACATGGGGTTGATGGTGACTATTGGACCACAAGTGGTGTAGAGTACGCCATGTGGTGGGATAGAGTGATATATATATATATATATATTGATGAATGGTTGTGGTTGAGCTGTTTTGGCAATTCATGCATACACGCATATGTTGTTAGTTGAGGTTGTGTGGGCCTCATGTCGTGTGCAGGTAAACATGAAAGTTGGATGGTTGACAGGAGCTACGACTCAGATGGAACTCCAACCTAGTGCCTGGATAAGAAGTGGAGTCTAAGAG
The DNA here is from genome assembly GCA_004329165.1 of Spatholobus suberectus. Lineage (NCBI taxonomy): Eukaryota > Viridiplantae > Streptophyta > Magnoliopsida > Fabales > Fabaceae > Spatholobus > Spatholobus suberectus. The sequence continues at coordinate 59,586,945 of CM014732.1, forward strand.
ATGGGCCTAGGCGATGAGTGAATAGGTAATCCCGCAGGAGGCCAAGGCGGTGCAGGCCTTGTGTCGCGGTGTACCACCACCCACATTCACTTATCTTGACAACTATAAGCTTATTCCTAGATTAGAGTTTTGGCAATCCCTGAATGGTGCTTAGATAGGCCACAGTAGGGGGTGGAACCTAGCTAATCACCCGAGATGTAGAAATCTCTCGAGAGTCGTGTCGTTCATACATTGACATGTAGGGGTTGAAAGCATGGTACATGTGTTACGATGTACGTAGACCTATTTCTTGATTCATTAGATTTCGAATGAATATATTATAAGAATTTTGATAATATGAATTGCATATTATATATTGGTTTTATTTTGTAAGCTTAACCTTGCCTTGTTGTTCTATTTTGTGTTGCCATAGTTGTTGTTATTGCTGGTGTGGTTATGTGTTGCTATGTCTGTGATGATCACATCATTTGACGTGGGAGCAGAGGGTAAAGCTTTAGCAGACCTGACTTCTCACAGCTGATGGTGGAGGATTCCAATTAGAGTTTGAAGGCCCCTTATGGGTGGATCTTTTAAAGGAATGCTTTTGGTTTTCCTTTTGTTATGTATTGTATAATTGACCAGCTATAAGGAGTTTTGTTTTTGTATCTCCTGTGGTTTTGTATCTTTGAGCCTGTATATTGTTTTATTTTATATCTTATACGTATATTTTATATATAGCATGTTGATTTCTTATTAATTGAATATCTTAACAATGTATGAGATTCTATGGAATACCATAGCAATAGAGGGTCGTTACAATGCACTTGTTCACATACAAACTAAACCACAATTCACCCCCTATTTTTGTTTCAACAACTATAGATGAAGAAAGGGACGAATTAATTAAGAGTGAAAACCAAACAATTTGAGTCCAAGATATCAAATAAACCCAAGGACCCACCCAAACAACAGTTCATATCACAATTAATATGACAACATTAACAAAGCCATATTATACAATAAACTATAAAGTCATGTATCAAACTTCATAGTAAACACAAAGCCGCAACTCATAACATATTCTCACAGCATATGTAAGTAATATCATAGTCATTATACACACATAATGCATCCTATTCCTATGTTGCACACAAACAAATATTTGATGCATGACCTATCATTTTTCTTTTTTATCTATCAATCATTATTAATGCAAGTGGACCCCAACCTTATTGCGTCTCCACGTATTTACATTTCATTATTTGAATTTTAGGAAAACTGTGGGAGTACATATTTCTTTCCATGGTACTTTCTTTTCACATTTATATACAAGAGCCTTATGAAATCTCAACTACTCTAAACGGAATATTCTCTACTAGTCTAGAGACACTTAGTAATTGTCAGGGTTATCGAGTTAGTTAGTAAGAGTCTCCCATCTCAGATTACAAGTCTTGGCTATTAGGATTTCACAACTCAATTACCTCTAACCCCTTGGACACAAAAGTCCTGCTAACAATTCCTCGGTGTACCAAGCCATCATTCCACCTTATGCACGTGATGCATGGGCCTAAGCCAAAACAACATATTCATTCTCAACAATTCATAATTTCTCTTGAAAATCTGACTAAACCTCCTCTATTTTGGTACATTCTATCATACCTCTCAATAGGTTTGGAAAACAATTCAACAGAGGGAAACCTGACCAATATATCAATTAATAGATAGCATTCATAATTCACCTTTTATCAATGTCACATTACTTTAATTTCAAATGGGAACACCATAACATTCAATCAAATTAATTCACCATTGGAAATAAATCAATATAAGTCTCAAATCTTGCCATCTAAACCCTGAGTTACAAGCTCCAATTGAAAGGATTTTTGCACTAAAAACAATCCACATCACTCATATAATCATAGGACAACAAGATTTAAACTAGATCAACACAAAATTATCATTTAAATCATGATTTAGAGTTATATAAAGTGGTAGTGCAGCAGCCACATTTTTCAAACAAGGGTTCACAAAAACATGAGTTGTGTAGTTCCAAATCATTAGAATTATGTAAAACTTTCCTTATCACTTATATAATCAAAATGTAATACGCAGGAACCCAATTTATCACAAAATCATTCATTAATTTATGACTTAAGGTTGTTTAAAGGTGTAGGTCAGTGTGCACATATTTATGTAGCAACACTTACTAATCATGCTCTTAAAGATTCCTAACCATAAGTATTGTCGCAACCGGGGTCACGACCTAATGGCGAAAAAGAAAAATGATCAGAAGAGTCGCCACTATGATTTATTAAGGATAAACCATAGAAAAACCTATGAATGATGGTCTTGAACCGAGAGAAAGGTTCGGGAGTTATTTACGTGTAGGGAAGGTGTTAGCACCTTACACGTCCATCAAAAGATGGTTACCTTTTCATCCCAATGTGTGAAAGTCTTATCTCTTGCTTAGCCATTTCATAAAAAAAAAGAAAAAAAAAGAAATTAATAATAATTTTTTTAGGTTTTTGAGATCGACAAGGGTGGGCCCCTGCTCTTACGTATCCTCTGGTGCAATGAGGAACTCAGACTCACGTAGTTCTTTTGTAGAAAAACGTTTGTTGGTTGATTTTTAATTTTGTTGTTTATTTGTTATTGCTAAATTTGACATCACCAAGTGGTACCACTCAGATGTATCAAATTTATTGAGTGACCAAACAGGAAGTACTTCCAAAGTGATCCCAGTTAAATTTCACGATATTATATATATATATATATATATATATATATATATATATATATATATATATATTTGTGAAAACGGTATTTTAATTTTGATTTTGAAAAAAGAATGAAAAAGTCGATTTTCAATTATGTATTGATTATGCGAAACAGTCGAAAGAAATCAATTGGAAATCAATTAGAAATTAATTAAAAAAACTTCCAAAAGAAAATCAATTAGGGACAAAAACATACAGTTAGCAATTCTAAATTATTGTTTATTCTATTTTTGGTTTTCGTTCTCTTCTTCTCTTTTTTTTTTTAAAAAAAAGGACAAAAAAAAAATACTGAATCAAATCCAATTGCATGCGGACAAAGAACAGAGAAGGGCTTCTTTCGAAAATACAATACCATTGAGACCAAGCCTAGTCTCGTCTCTGCACGGCCAAAAACTTCAACCCAATATTATTAGGTTCTAGCATAATGTCTTCCCAAACGCTCACTCAGAAACTCCTTCTTCTCCACGAGCTCGAACCATAATGCCAGCGGCGGCCTCTCTTGTAACGCCCGGCCGCTTGCAGGATCTGTGACTGTCCCCACAAACCAACACAAGACTTTTTAGCGTGCTTTGTCCTCACTCACACGCTTCCCGGGAAACTTCCCAGTAGGTCACCCATCCCTAAATTGCTCCAAGTCAAGCACGCTTAACTATGGAGTTCTTAAGTGATGGGCTACCGAAAAGTATATGCATCTTGTGGGTATAGGTAGCACTTATTAATTCCTTTTTAAGCTATCCTCAACTGTACAATCCCATACCTACACAGCCTCTGGATCCCTCTCGTTCAGGTGTGTATTCGATTCATTCATGTACCCCTCCCGCTGGAAGCCTGCCAGGAGCCGCTCATTGTCCGTGCCTCATCTCTTTTGCACCGGCGATCACTCCCCGCCCTCGTCAGCGCCCGGGATGTTACATCTTTGTAACGTTTAGCCGCTTTCAGGATGAGTGACTGTCCCCACAAACCAACACAAGACTTTTCAGCGTGCTTTGTCCTCACTCACACGCTTCCCGGGAAACTTCCCAGGAGGTCACCCATCCCTAAATCGCTCTAAGTTAAGCATGCTTAACTATGGAGTTCTTAAGTGATGGGCTACCGAAAAGTAGATGCATCTTGTTGGTATAAGTAGCACTTATTAATTCCTTTAAGCTATCCTCAACTGTACAGTCCCATACCTGCACAACCTCTGGATCCCTCTCGTTCAGGTGTGTATTCGATTCATTCATGTATCCCTCCCGCTGGAAGCCTGCCAGGAGCCGCTCATTGTCCGTGCCTCATCTCTTTTGCATCGGCGATCACTCCTCGCCCTCATCAGCGCCCGGGATGTTACATCTCTGACAGCAGCATACGAGTTTCCTCTGACAATCTCTTCCAATACATGTGATACTTCACGATGCAGGGTGTGTTTGGCACCATCGCTGTGCGCAGCGCTGAGAACCACTGTTTATTTTTCGAGATTGGCGCTTCTTGACAGTGTGAAGAGGTCGACACTGCCGGTTCCTTTACGATGGCGAAACGGATCAGAGTATCTTGCACGAAGACTCCAGCATGGATGTGTATCACAACGTGAATCCGCGTTAGAGATAGTGGGGGAAAATCACACAATAAAGACGTGTGGAGGCTCGCAGAGATACCACGGCAGTGTAGTTATTCACTCATAATCAGCGTCGCAATGATGAAGGAGGTTACGTTTGCACGTCAGAGACGCAGACAAGTTGAGCGATTTGCATTCTTGGAACGCAAACTCTCCAATACGACCTCGCGCCATAGTAGCGGCGAGTGGACAAGATTCATCTTTGTACTATTTTAATTATTGTTATCGTTGTTTATAAGTCAAGGTTTATGTGAGAATGCAAATTTAGTGCAAATGAAATCCAAAATCTTAGCTCCATATCATCAGATTACATGATTTAGAATTAGGAATATGCTTGCGAACGATATAGTGAGAGATAAGGTTAGAAGAATAATCGTGATGTGTTAATGACGAACTATTATTCGAAATGCGAATGTTTAACAGAATAGGCATATACATGAGAATCACACTGTATTACACAATGCATAAACAGAATGTGATGAAGAAACTAAACAGAAACCAAGCCAAAAAGGATAGAGCCATGTCTAACAGGATGGATATGGAACAGAGGAATGAAGCTACATTACGCAATGCAAAATCAAAATAAATATGTAATCATAGAAGATGAGAGCTCATGGGCCATTACCTCTGTGATTGGTAACGAGAGAGAGCTCCGTAAGTTGGTGCTCTTTTTCCTGCTTTCTGAAAAAAATTCCCTTGGTATGAATCTCTAAAGACTATATATAGCCATTCTCAAAACTTCTTCTGCAAGCTTAATTTTTGATTCTTTCTTCCTCCGCACGTTTTAGCTCAGCTTTTCATTACTATTTGTTTTCTCTCTTTTTAGTTAAATGGGCCATTCAGTTTGCATGGCCCAAGGAAAGAAAAAAAAAAACCGTTTATGGGTATAGATCAATAATGATCCAATCAGAAATTTAGTTACCTTTTATTGTTTATTATCATTACTACTATTATTATTATTTCATATTTTCTTCTATATTTATTTTTATTATTTTTCTAATTATCCGGATAAAATTGGGTATTCACAAGTATCATGCACCAAAGCACCCCATATCATGCATATAATTGTAAGACATCATAAGGAAGACCAATTCACTCTTAAATCATCATATAAACCATGTTTAATGGTGGATAAACACTACAAGGTAACAACTCTATTTTTTTTGCAGGATCATGCACAATTATACATAAAATGTTCCAATTCAAGAGATTATTGATCATATAACCACAAAGTGACCTTGTGGAGTATAATTCAACATTTAAGCATCATTTAAAACTTAGTTTTGAAGGGACATTTCATGGCATACAGTAGTTGCATTGCTTTTATAAATACCAATGCATCTTTAAAGAAATTTAGATTTCTCCCATCCTAGAATACCCTGTTTTTGCTAATCAAATTATCATAGCAAATGAATTTTTGTTTGAACTGGATTTTGTTGTTTTAACCTCCAATATGTCTAGTTCCAAATTTTTTTTTTCAAAATCATTTAAGGGTCCAATTAAGTACTTTTTTGTGGTTGGTTTTTGTTGGAATTTTGACTGGACAATAGTTAATAAAAAATTTGCCAAATAATCATTACATGGAATTGTATAAGGATATTCTAGACATACAGAGACATATTTCTACCAAAAATCATGTAAAAATTAGCATCACACAAGGAGTTATACATGAAAAACAAAGGTTATTTTACTGTAATAAAATTCAGCAACTTTCTATCTAAACTCCCAATAATCCAATCAAACATCGAGCATTCATTTCAAGCAATTCCATTATCAAGAACATCATACAAAGCTCAACTAAGCTCTATGTGACCAAGCATAAAAACACACCATAATCATCGTCTTTAAGAGTCATACAATTAGTAAAGCACAACTCATCAAAACCACAATCCAGGCCATTCTCATTCTTGAAATCAAATTAGTCTAGCCCTCACTCCTTACCTATATAAGGTCGTGGTTACCACAAGAGGGAAGAAGAGGGTTTGCTCATCCATGCTCTAATCAAGCTTCTAATTGCACAACCAAGACAAAACAATCTTTAATTGGTATTCTATAACAAAAGTCCCTTGAGAATTTGAAGAAATTTCAAGAGGAGACAAAGGGATTGATATGGAGAATGGTGGGTGGTGAGTTCATGAAGGAGAAAAAGGAAGAAGAGGAGCTCCCACTCACCTTGGCTTGGTCACAAATAAAATTGGAGAACTATGGAAGCTTGAGTCTTGAAGGAGATTAGGAGAAATTTTGGAAAGGAAGATGGGAAAAAGAATGAGACTTGTGAAGGGGGGTGGGGTGTCAACGGTTTTAAGAAAAAGAGAAGATAAAATATTAAGTCTTAGACCACTTTGCTTTGACACATGTCCTAAAATGCTCCGTTATTAAAATTCTAACTGTATTCATTTTAATTTCATCTTAACTGACTTATGCAGAGAGTTGGGGTTAATGACATTAGACTTAGTCCTTGTCTAGTCATACACCTAAGGTTTCTTTGCAAATATAGCTAAAACTGACCGGTTCACTTTATAAGTCAATTTATGAGCTACGAACTTAATTTTAGAAAACTATTACAATGATTTCAATTTGACTTCTCCTTGTTCAGTTAAGGTCTAGTCACACAAAGGAACTCCTGTAATTTTTTTTAAAATTTTTAAAACTCATTTAGTATTGCTATAAGCACTTTAGGTTCATATATGATAAGTTATAATTTTTTTTGAAAAAGTCCTAAAAATTCATAATAAAATTCTTATCATTTTTCTAACGCTAGAAATTAATTTTCCTAAATTTTTTAATAATTTTTGGATTTATCTCTTAATCACCTTACCGTATTCTAATTTATTAATTGAAATAAATTCAATTTTATTTATAGAATTACTAAAAATTATTTTTAGCTCTTAAATACCTTTCTAATATTATTCTAAGTCTAAGACATAATTTTCTTAAATTTAAAAATGTCTCTACTAATTATTTAAGTCTTTTTATGTAATTTCAATTATTGTTGTTGTTGTTGTTGTTATTGTTATTGTTATTGTTATTATTATTATTATTAAATCTACATATTATTATTTTTTTAGGATAAATTAAATCTTTCACGATTTATAAATCTTTATCTAGATTTTTAATTACTATCACAAGACAACTAAATAATTAATAATTATTAGATAATTATTTATGTGTAATTTTGAGGATGTTACATGAGAAGCAGTGTTTGATAATTTGTAAAATCATTGACGTATGGAGTGGAAGAACTATGGTGAAATGATGGGATGCCAAATGAGTACATACTTTGTAGATAAGCATTAGCTGTCTCTGACATTCGAATGTTTACACCAAACATATTGCGAATAAGTCTCCTTCAATGGATGCGAAAGAATGTCGAAGATTGTCATAATTTTCATGAGCCTATTGTTATGATAGAATGAATGCAAATGAATTATGAGGTGATTCAAGGTCTTCATTTTGCATTGTGTCGACAACCTAAGGGATTGGTTGTTGAGGTGCATTTTGTCATACACATTATTGTGTTGACGTTTCTTGTGTTGCATGTGTTGTGTGACCAACATGCAAGTTACTTCCAGCCCGTGAGTCTTGCAATCGTTGCGGCACAGATAGGTAAGTTTTTGAATTTTCAAGGTACCATGCCATATGTTCTTCCATAAGAACATGAGTTTGACACTTTTGAAACATTCACAATTTTTCATTTGTCAACGTTTTCATCCAAAATCCTTTCGTCATTCAAGATATATTTTTCTGTGAACATGCATTTGACACTTGTTATTATGTATTACAATAGACAAATTACAACAAATAATAAAAAGGGTCATGTTTCAAGGTGATGCCCCAAAATTACTTAAAATAAATGAAGGCATCATAGTTGATGCCCTTAAGACAAAATTTCATGATAAGATTGGAGCTAAAGGTACCCAAAGAGTGACCAATATTCATTATTAACACCCTATATCCATATGGTATGGTTGTGTTGAATACGAGGTTCTAAAACTTGAACACGACAGCAATGTAGCAAAGATGTTCTCTCTCATTGCCCAATATGCTGGCCTTAGGCCTATTGAGTTATATGCTATGTTCACCAATCCAATGACTAAATCATAGCCAACTTGAATCAACCAGAGCCATCAACCAGCTTTAATGACTAGACTACCATGGGTTTGACTTAACCATGATCTAACATGACTAAAGCCACTATCAACTTGACATGAACCATTAACAAATTTTTTGAAAGTTTATTATTTCTATCGCATGGATGTTTAAATGTTTCTATTTATTTGGATAATATTATTATTATCCATTTGTTTGTTTTATGGGTTTAGCATCACGCATAGGTCTAGTGATGACCTTAGCTTTCTTGTTTGGCTTGAAGTTTTTATTCGTCAGCATGTGACATTAATGCTTGTTATCATGTGGCAGGTCTCCTGGACTAGAAATAAAAAAGCTTTTTGATAATAAGGATGTCCATATTGGGGCTCTGCAAGTCCAGCTTGCGTCGCTCTCTCACCATATTATTAGTGCTTGTGGGTCTCGCTCTAGACCTCCTCCTTCCATCCGTCATGTTTCGTGGTAGTGTTCGGAGGGTGATGTTGTTGCCGTGAATGTTGACAGGAGTGTTAACAAAATTGACTTTAGGCAACAACAGAAAACTGTAGTCTAAAATGAAAGAACTGTGGTCTAAACTTTAGGCAACGAATTGGAACAGTTTTTCAGGCGTGGTCTAGGTACCCGTTGCCTATTATAATAAGCAACGGTTTTTTCAAACTTAAAAACCATTGCCTAAGATGTCACAATAGACAACAGTTTTCTAGACTACTTTCAGGCAACATTTTTATTTGTGAATTTAGTCAACAATTTAATAAGTGTTGCCTATACATTTAGCCCACAAATATACAAATGTCGCCATGTCTTTTAGGCAATAGTTATATAACCATTGTCTATACATTTAGGCTATACACAACATTTTTTAAATGTGGACATTTAGCACAGACAATGCTTGTATATTCATTGAGATCACAATTATCTAAATCTTATCATTTATTACAGAAAATGCTTATTCAAATATGTCAATTAATATAGATATTATATCTTAAAACAACCATTGACGAGATTTTTTAATTAGCATGAATAAAAATAAGCAAAGTTGATTGTAAAAAGCATTACTAATATATAATTGCATTCAATGTTTATTCTACATAATCAAAATAGTTGGGACTTTGAAGTCTCAATGTATAATACATTTGCAAAGGTAAAAAACAACTTTGTAAATTGAAATATTGTAACATTACAAACTCAACAAATATCCAAAAATATGCCCCTTCATTGCATCTCATTATCATCATTCTCCTATATCTCGAAGATGATCTTCGTGTCCAAGGTACAAATATGAAAATATGATATAAGATTATATTCCTCAAAACAAATTCAGAGCAATGTTATTATTGCACTTTCAACCTTTTTTAACACTCCAATTGATTCATCTTTATATGTACCAAAGCAACTTTGCAAAACAAATATCCAAACCAATGTAATTATTTCCTACAATCATATTAATCAAAACAATTTTAGCATTATGGTTTATCAAGTTAAAACTAATACATTCAACTACGGTTTTAACAAGCACTACAGCACCAACAATGAATAAAGAAGAAAATAATAGATAAATATAACAAATTTTTGAACTTACATTTGAGACTACAAGTAATTTCTCATTTCATTTCATTTTAAGAAACTAGAAAGTTTCGGGAGGTAAGGCTCCCCTATCACAAGACAATCTAATTAGCTTAATTCAGTGTGAGAATGTATATATGTGTGTATGTGTGTGTGTGTGTGTGTATAATGGGTGGCAATGACACACACATTGCCTAATATACGTCTACTATCTAGGCATGTGCAATACTATAGCCAAAAGTGAACGGACTTAAATCCAATGCAAGTAGTTTAAGCATATGATTCTTTGAAATTTAAAAAATATTTTTGGAAGATGAGAAATGTTTCACGTAATTCTATTGTAAGTAATCTCTCAACTACCCAAGGGATTTTATTGGAAACTAGAAGTTTATGATAATTTTATCTATTTAAAATTTTTATTAATAATTATAATAATTAAGTTTGAGTAAAAATAAATTCCTAATTACAATACTACTTTTTTATTCAACCAACGCCAACTCAAAAATATTTGAATTGCTTTAACACTTAATGAATTGCTTTCATATATTTGGTACGTGTGACATTAATTAAATAACACATACACTTGAAGCACATTTGACAAAATTCTAAAGTAAGACGACAAAGTGCTAAAGTGATTATTTAAAGTGTTAGTATATATGATATTATTTTAATAGTTATGATTCTTACATGCCCATTTTCATTAAAACCATATTATTTTTAAGCGTGAACCCACTAATTAATTGATGATATGTTCTTTTTGTAATATTTATTTAATCTAATTTAAGGAGTTGAAATATAGAAGGGTCAGAGTCTTGTCTTCTAGTCCCACTATTTTGTCTTTTAGCCCTCAATTATAGCTTCACCTTATTAGAATTAGTCTCCTAAAATTATCTTTATCCATTCACAAACAATGTGCAACTTACAACAATCCAATTTTAACAAATGTACCACGACCCAATTTTAATCTATGCTTGCTAACTATCTAAACTTTACCATTATATCCAAGAGGAATAAGCAAATATGATGCATTCAAAGTTAAGGCAAATATGATTAACAAGAAGCTAAAACTAACGAGGATTAAAAATGTTGGACTTGATACGAAAATCTTAAGGTAAATATAGAAAGATCATTTGAAAATATTAGGCCAAATGCAAAGAGTAGACCTTCCTCAAGCAAACGAATAAGTTGTGCTAATCCTTCACCTACGGTTTCAGGGTGAGCAAAATTGAAGTGCAGATCATTCCAAATATCATGTCTGACACAAACAAAGTCTTTTAAAATAGATAGGGAGAAAACATCCATCACATCTTATCACTCACCCAATTAAAACGAGCCATAACAGTCATCGCAGAGGAAAGATCCTCCTCCTTATACTGTGCAAAACATACCTCCTGATATTCAATTCCTACACCTAAATCTGCAACCACGTACATAACATATTATGATAGACAAACTATGCATTAATCTCAATTCCCAAAATTAGAACTATTGAACTAGGCAATCAAGCAGCAAATAAACTCGAAAATACATGCTTTGATTGTTATAAAAATATTGAACACAACACACACAAAATGCATATTTATTTAAAAATAAATAAATAAAAACTTAGCATACCATTAGGATTAGTAGCAATAAGTTGCTCCCTGCGACCCTTGCTGCATTAATCGAAGTTGTGGCTTGGTTGTGTGTGGCACCTGCTCCTGTGAAATCACTGACCAAAGCAACTCTGTGTCTACTTTGTTGTGGCCTGAAAGCCTTCAATTTTACTAGTATTACCCAGCCAAATAAATAAATAGAAATTGCAAAAATAATAAATCAAACACGCAACATCCATACCCACACAAGAAAATAACAAAAGTCAGTTAAACCTCAAAAGTCATGTGATGATTCCTAACACATCAATCATTAGACTCAAATAGGTATGTTTTTTCTTCTTTTTTTGCTTAGGATTTTCAGCAAACAAGTTGTGCTCATCACTAGCAATAACATATCACATGAGCACACCAACATCAGCGAAGACAAAATAATAAACTGTGATGAAATTGATTGCCAACTTTTTTTTGTAGTGTATCAAATCTAATGTTTGAAGTCAAAACCTTCACCTTGAATTCTATACTCAGTAAATCAAATAATCTTTCTCCATTGAGGCAATTCCACATCGTTGCAAACAAACTGTGTGAAAAGTGAAAACAAAATCAATGTTAGCATAATTACCTTGACTATTCATAACTTAGAGCAACATCTAGCGATCGAACATTAAACAATAATTGCTCATTTTGGTTGTTTCATGCAGGTTCACTATATATAGATTTAGAAATCAAATTTTCGATTCAGGTGAAACCAAGAAAGAGAGAAACATGTGGAAAACCTTGAAAAGGGGCTCGTTTCTGATTGGCTCAGACTTAAAACCTAAACCCAAAGTCAACCTTTTAAAATCAAATCAAGCCCTGCGCTCTACGAATCAAATAAGACAAAGAGAAATATTAATTTATTTATTAAATAAAGGAGAAATTAGTGAAACGAAGGCCTTACTTGGTAAAGGAAAAATGAAAGTGGAAGGCATGATAAGATGAAGGAAAAAGAAGTGACAACTTGATTCTAATTCTAATCATTAACCCTTTGTCATAGAACTTGGCATAGGGTTATTCAATGGCAGCAACAACATTGTGGTTCATCCAAACGATGGTAGCCAGGGGAAGTGTGATGACCTGATCGCCGTGGCTAATCTAAACGGCTTGTCATTTACCAACTTGTTCGAAGCGAAGAGTGCAAAGGGCTTCTCAACCTCGTTGTTTTCGTGCTAGTGTCCGACACGGACCTCGCAGGCGCTGGATGATAACCTGGAGGCCATAGCAAATGGCGAGGACGCCACTACCGTTGGATTGGTCCCAAGACAGGAAGTCATTGGGGGAAGGAAGGGGAGACAAGAACAGAATCGCTTAGATTGTGTTTGGAGACGAAGACTGGGATTGAGACTAATATTGGATTTAGGGATTTAAAATTTTATTTAACCTTTCGCGCTTGTTCTGTGTTATTTCTAGCAGTTTTATAAAAACTGGTTCGAACCGGTGTGACCGGAAACTGGATGTACAACCGGTCTGAGCAAGTGATTGGATTCGATACGCCATCAATTCGGTTTGACTCAATGGGTCAACCGGTCAAACCGGTGAATCGGCCAGTTGAACTGATCAGTTGATCTGGACCAGTTCAAAAAAATTATTTTTTTTAAAGCATTAAACGACGTCGTTTTAACTATAAATATTGAAAAAAGTATAAAACTTTTGACTTATAATATAATTTACATATTTAAAAATATTTATTTACTAATGATAATAATTACCAAAATCATAAATGCAGGTATGCGTATGACATAAATGTCTCTTGTATTAACATGAATGCATAACCTTCATTCACTTGTTCTTGTTTGTTTGTCTTTAATGCGTAATCTCTGGTCCTTTTACCCTCATCTTAAATATAATTGTTGATTGTTTATTTATTTATTGGTTACACATCACCATTAAAATTTAATTTAATGAATTTTATAGGTATGAAATTTACATATCATGAATACTTTCAAATTTTTTAATAGAGACCGAGTCATGCGGTTCAATTAGTGACCCTCCGGTTCGACCATTGATCCAGTGACCTAATGTCCTGACTGAGTCGATGACCAGTCCGAGTTTTAAAACACTGGTTTCGCTTCCAAAATTTTCAATTTTATTATTTTAGCCCACAACTTTTCAATGTTGAGGATATTGACTTTTAAAGCCAACACTTAAAAAATGTGGCCTTAAACATCAATGTTTGAAAAACTATGCCTATACCTTATCAACGGTTTTAAAACGCTACCTGATGTAAATAGACAACGAATGCATAAAAAGATTTAAGGGAAAGATAAAAGGCATAGATAATATTGTCAACAGTTATAAAACTGTTGCCTAATCTATATTTAGGCAACAATTTTTCAACCGTTGACATGTACAGTGCTGTCTAAAGTATAAAATGTTGTAGTAACTATTATACTATTTACATTATTTATTATATTATTTTAACATTATATTTCAAGATATTTTAATTATTACACTAATCAGCATAATGAAAATATGACATCTATATAAATGTATTAATTTATTTTATTTTTAAGCTAGGTTGAGAATATTTTAAGATATAAGATTAATAGTAGAACGCATAATATGTAAAAATAATAATAATTGAAACTAAAAATGAAATTAAAATAATTGATCAACAAAAAAAAATACAAGATTTTAAAATTAATTAAATAACTAAAATTATAATTATCCAAAATATATTTTCTCAATAAAATAAAATTAAAATTTATATAAAAATATCATAAATATGTCTATTTTTGTCATTTTACATTTATGAGCTACTTCACCATATAATTTTACCAAACACTTATACTTCAATAAGCTAGTTTAACAGCTTTCAACTTTTAGTTACCAACTTTCAACTAGCTTTTTAGTTGCCTTAGCCATAGTCATCATATATTATTGTATTTTAGCTAAAGAGATTGTTTTTTTGTATCATTTGTCACTAGAATGGACATTGCTTATGAATCATATTTGAACAAAGCAACCATTGTTCAAGAAGTTATAACTCAAAATATTACAAAACTACAAGATAAAATTAGAGAGTTTTGACCAAGAGTTTTATGAAATGGAAACAATATAACAATGTCAAACACAAATGAAATTTATAGATGCATATGTAATGAAAAAAAAATAAGGGATCTATTACAGGGAATACACTCTATTAAAAGGATCTATTACAACAATTATAATTTTTGTACCTTTCTTTATTTCATTATTTTATTAATTTCAATATAAATATATTTTTCTTCTAGAGTGTCTTCTCACCCAAATTCATTGAAGGTTTTTTTATCCAACCAAATTTGAAAAAAAAATTTGCTAATTAATTTGGATTCAATTACTTGATAACATATTAAAATTAATTTATGTATTTTTTTTATTTTTTCCATGTAATTAAATTTGGACCCCAAATTTTTTTTAATAGTTTTTTAATTTATTGTTATAATAATTAAATATAAATTTTTAAATTTACATTTTCAATTTTAATCTATTAATAATTTGATTTAGATACTAGTTGTTTTCTAATTTGTTTTTGAATAAAATAGATAATTTTATCTACTTAGTACTTGAAAAATAAAAGTCAATTAAAGAAGAATGATAATACACAGACAAGAGATAATAGTACATATTATTAATGGAAGGAAATATAAATTGTCTATTAAAGATTAATATATTATATTTATTAATTTTAACATCTAATAGTAATAAGTATTTGTACCAGATATGAGCTATAAAGTTCTACCCATATGGTTAAGATTAAAATGTTCATTTTATGTTCTCATCTTTATTGTTCTAGCTTAGATTTAAAGGTTAAAATTCACACATCAAACTCTCATATAAAAAAGGTTTGCTCATTTGATACATCATTCCTAATTTTTAAATAAAATCTTTGGGAAGTATGAATTTTGAATTTTAAATAGTCAAGTGTTAATTCTTCTATTAAACATTTCTATCATCAGTAAGCAATTAGATGCTAATCAATGGCATTGATTTTTGAAAATTAATGTCTAATTGATCCATAATATTTTCGTTAGTATAAATACACTATATTAAAAATTAAAATAAAATTTGACAATTCTCTGTAGACCTACTAACTATTATTCCATGCAAATTTAATATTTAAAATCTTAATATTTTTAAACAAATTTCTTATCTTTTTATTTATTATTTTCTTATCTGACTAATTTATTAAAGAATTTCTTTTATTACAATAATAAAATTCTCGTGCATTACACAGTGATATAATTATTATTGGTATTTTAATTATTAATATTTTTATTAATTATTCATACTTTTATGGACATAAAAATAAAATAAATGACTAACTTATAGGGTTGATGAGAATTTGTAGCAATTAATGGGTGTGATTTTTAATTGTCTTTTATGTACATGTATTTTATGAAAATAAAGTAGGTAATTATTTGATAATTTATTTATATTATTTAATATATATAAAAAGATAGCTTTTCAATAACTTCTAATTCAATTATAATGAAAATTTTAATTTGTTACTTTTTTCTTTTACATATAATTTTTTTTTTCAAAAGAATAGAAAATATCTCTCTCACACATAATTTATTCATGCGTCACATCAAATTAAATTTAACACCAATAAATCATTTTGTGTTTTGTAGTTATCCAATCATTTAAATATGTGTTTTTAAATTTATATTGTTTTATTCAGTGCTTAATTTTGTTTCTAGCATTTTTATATGATGATAAATTAATGAACTCCATAAAAATAGTTTTAATGGAATAAATGTGAGTTCTTTTAGTTAAAATTAATTTTCTTATTTTTATTTGATTTTTGTAATATAATTTAATCTATTTATGTGAGTTTCTTGACTTCAATAATGAAAACATTGAAAATTTAAACTTTATAATTGAAAAATAAGCACATTTAGTATTAATTACATGTAGTTATTATATAAAATTTATTTTTACTAAATGTGATTATTAAATATTGCTAAGAATTTTTATGTTTATTGATAAAAGTGCATATTTATATTAATTATGGTAATTATAATTTATATATATTGTAATTTGAATTAATCAAGACAATTATAACCAATATATATTTAAACTAAGGTAATAAAAATTATTTTAAACAAAATTAATTAGATTTTTTTAAAATTTATATAATTAAAATAATTAATGCAATTATCAATTATATACAATTAAGGTGATCAATTGCAATTATTTAGAAGCAAGGGCCGCTGCAACCTTTAGGCTTGCCCTCTTCGCTCAATCTATCGCTCTATCAAGAGTGCCTGACATCCACTTATCCAATTCAGGGTCATAAATCAGCCACACGTCGTTCTCAACCATACACGAAGGATTGGCCTCGTCTAGGTCGAGAGCAATATTTAGGTTTAGGAATTGTGCCTAGGCCAAACCGTTCCAGAATGACTCCTCCATACCCTCCTGCCAATTAGCATCCAACTTAGCGAACTCATCTGCTAGCTTTTTCTTCCTAACTTCAAGTGAATCCTTCTACTGGCAAAGGTCATTTACAGCCAGCACAAAAAGGAGCAATTTTTGTACCTGGGGGGTCAGCTCAGAGTTTTGTTGTTCGAGTAATTTTTTCTGTTTCACTCAGGCTATTTTCTCTCACTCTAGAACTACCAAGGTCCCTTCCTCCTGGTTAGCACAAGCATTTGCCCAGGAGACCTCCTCCTATTTCCTAACTATTATGGCCTCCTTTTCAAAAAACACTTTAAAGGCATCCTGACCCTCGAGCACCTCGTGCTGCTTTAGCCTTGCCTGGACATTCAGTAGCACTTCATCCAAAAATTGAATCTGGTTCGTAAGAGCACTCAAGGACTCCTCGACAACCCTCCTCAATAAAGTTTTTTCCACCAAGATGTCGCCTAGGCTTGTGTGAGTCTTCTATTCGGCAAAGTTCGTACCGAGTATGAGGAAAGTCTTTGACATTCTAGAATATGGAGGGGGCATCTTAACATCTTAGGTCACAACTAGTTGCCGCTTTGAGGTCAGCTTTCTGATCAGGCTTACATCCTAAGTTTCTTCCTCCAAGTTAATGAGCTAGCCTATGCCATCAAGAGGGGGCTAAGAGATTGGGACAATGATAGCTGCGTTAAGGGCCTTTGTACTTTGTTCCCCCTTTGCTCCTTTGTTTTTTCTAACCAGGCAAACGAGGTGACTCATTGCCACAACAACACGAAAAGAACAAGTATATATCAATCGACAAGAAAAAAAAATACTCAACCTATTTTTTGCGAGCTTTTCAAAGTCGACCTTTATGATCACTAAGCAGGGGATAGGCCCCTCTCGGGCAATATTCAAAAGGGCGTCCTTAGCCCTCTGATCCCCTTTCGACAACTTATCTATCGGGATGATGTAGTATGAAGGTGCAAGCTTGTCCTCACCATCCTAGTAGTGCCTGTTCGACTAGTAGAAAGGGAACTTCGTTAACCACTCTCGTTTCCCCATTACTATTTCCCCTTTAGTATATTTCGATCCCACAGGTACGTCTATGACGCCTTGGTCAGCCGAAAAAAAAATGTATTTGTCCTTGTAATCTTTATAAGAATCACTAAAAGTTCTAAGAACCTGCTTGACCCCTAGTGCTGCCTTCACTGACAAAGTAGACCACCCACCTTTTTCCCTCATTTGTGAAGGCTGGAACATATGGCATAAGAGATTTGTCGAGCACCCGACCTTTAGGTGGGTGCACAGCCTTTGAAAGGCAACTAAGAAACCCTAGTCGTTTGGGTGAATTTGGGATAGGCGCAGGTCCAAATGGTCCAGCACCGCCATTTCGAGGTTGGTGAAAGGCGGACGCACCCCCAACTCTTCAAATCTAGTGGTATTCACCACGATGAAGTTCTTGTACTCAAAGTCAATGTCCTTTTTCGTCAGTATTTAGCTACAAACTAGGTGATGATTATTTGGGGCACACATTTTCCACTTATCTCTATCTGCCCTCCACGCTTAAGTGCCCCTTTTTTTGAGCTTGTCCACTACTGCTTGGTCATACTTAGATTGGGTACCATGAACCTTAGGATCTATCCAATCCACTTTCTCAAGCTCGATCGACACCGCAACACACTCCGGGGACTTATCAATCCTCCGCAGGATCCTTCCCATGTCATCACTATCAAAAACAACACACTTGTCAGTTGGAGGGGGAAGGAAATACCTCAGCAACGTTTAGTCAATGCGGAAGGCCTCTATGGCAGCATCCCAACAAACATTGGCCCTGATTTCTTTAAGTTGCTCCCGATATTGGTGCAACTCGTTAACATTAACCCTGGCTTTCTCTGCCACCTCCTCTGGGTTCGGCTCCTCCGAGTAGCCATGGTTCCTCAAGCAATCTCGAGCAACTTTTAAGCCATCCTCATAGCTATGATAGCCCTCGATCGTGACAAGAAGGTCCAAATTGTATTTTTAGGGATATCTTCAGCCATGGTAGCCTCTTCACCTTCTAATTCACAAGTGGCTCCTCAGAGGGACAGGTAACGCTTTTGGGGAGCTCTCGACTTAGCAACCGTCATTTTCAGTGTTAGGTCCTCCACAGCAACCACCCTTGCTGCTTGGCTTGATCGCATCACAGATTGTGTCTAGGGCCAACAAGAATTGTTCCTTCTCAGTCGCGTAGCTTCTTTGCTTTGGACATTGGCCCTACTAGACGATGGCCTCTTTGGAATGCTCTTCCCGATTCCTTTGTCTTCCAATAAGGGAGGAAGGTCATTTACCATGCCAAGCCACCTCTAGTCATCGGTCTATCATCCAATCGCTTAGGCATCTGTCTACCATCAACCTTTGGTATTCCAGTAGATGGGGTTGGGCTTACTCACCTCTAAGGTTGTAATTCCCCATTTGGTGGCGAAAGGCTTTCTCTCACCACGATGGCTTGACTTATGGACCTAGGCCTTAGTCACATGGCACCGAAGTTCATGGAACCACGAGTTGGGTTGCCACTATCGAAACTCTAGGCTTATGCTTTAGCCTCTCGGCGATCCATCTTCAATGAAAATAAAGCAAAATACTAGAAAAAGAGATGACTTTTTAAAGAAGAAAGGATAAGGAGTGCTACTAATGAAGTTTCTGTGAAGAAAAAAGACAAGATGGAAAGAGGTTCACCAGAAAAGGGGGAATCCTCGGACAAAAGCTCGCTAGAGACAGCAAGGAAACATATCACAAAAAGGATGTAAAGAGTAGAAATTCAGAAAGTGATAAACCTTTTCTTCAAGGGGTATATATATAGGTCAAGTAGTGGCAAGGCATTTGATACCCTTTAAGGCGTGAATCGTGCCCATTCAAATTTTAAGAAGTTATGAATCATTATGCCTTCAAGCCCTGTACAACCAATAGTAACCACTGGGGGCCGGCAAAGGTCTCTCTAGCCTCTTGACAACATGTGTTGAACATAATGCCTTCAAGAGAGTCAAAAGGCAATCTCTAATGAAACGTCAACTCGGTTGTTAGTCATCGCAACTAGTATCAGAGGACACTGCTTGGGGGGCATATATTGGCTACTTCACCCGATCGAGTGCAATACTCCTACCTTAGTTTTACAATTATTTTTCTAATATTTGTAGATTTATTTCTATAAAATCGGAAAGGAATTTTAAAATTTTGTTTCCCACCGTTTTGTTCAAAATTTTGAAAACTATTTACTTGTTATTTACAATAATTTTTCTGAGCCAGAACCTAGAAAAATGAAGAAAATAACGATTACATCCTTATTTCTTAACATAAAGGGCTAACGTGTGAAAAAAGTTCAATTGACAATAAAATGTCATTTTAAGCCTAGAATTATGTTATATATATTAAAATATAATTTTAAAAATTTTCTGAAATTTTTATGAAAAATGACTAAAATACCTCTAGTTGTCTACTAAGTCAACTAATATTGGTTTGACATCTATAAATAGAAAAAAAAAATGACAGTCTAAGTACATTTTTAGGTGAAAATTTTAATTTTATAATTTTCATTAAAATTTTGGAATTTATTGAGTTAAAATGAATTTAATTTGAATTTTTAACTAAAAAATGCTAATTAAATAAATAAGAATTCAAAAAAAATTATTAAAAAACTAATTTTAATTTTTGGAAGTTAATTTTAAATAAAAAATAATATGTGTATCAAGTTTCACACAAAAATTCATTAATTTGATATTAAAATCAAATTACTAAGGCTTAAGCAATAACTGTTGAATTAATTGATAAAATTAAAACTTAACACAAAGACTTGAGAAACCTCTGCAAGGCAATGCAGAGAAACCCCTACAAGGCCAGGGACTAAATTGAACAAGCACAATTATCACATGTCTTAATAATGTGACACCATCTAAGATGATGCCTTTTACATGACATCATTAAGTTGCCACCTCACCACATAAATACCACATTTTGGGACAGCTCTCTTCACCCCCAATTCTATCCAGCAATGGTCGATCCTCTCCTCCCTCTCCATCTGCATCATTTTAAAATTTTTAGCTTCCATTATCACACCATAAACCCACCATTATCCATCTCCTTCAAGCTTCACTAAGGAGGACTTAAGGCCACCATTTCCACCATCTTTTCTTCTTCTCATCACCAACTATTATTGAGGTAATGGGAGGAGTGGGGTGGGTTCTTTGTGTAATATTTATTTTCACATGATGGTGGGTGGGTTTCTCCCTCAGACCCATTTTAGTTGTTGTAACTCTTAAAAATCTCTAATCTTTCTTTGTTGTTATTGCTGTTAAAACTTGATGTTAATCTTTTGTGATTATTTCTTGGTTGTGGCTGCTTTTTTTTATTTTATTTTATTTTGAGCAAAATATTGATGGTTTATGGTTGTTATTGAAGCAAGGATGTTGGTTTTGTGAAGATTGTGTTGGTACACAATTTTGGAAGCTTGATTTTGCATCTATAAGCTCACGGGGTTCTTTAACCAAGAGTGGGTACTTGAACACAATTTTTAGCCTTGATTTTACTCCAATAACTCACAGTTTTGGTCCTTTTTAGAAGGGCATCATGAATTTTTCTTTTTAGCATGTAAAACTAACTAAATAATGGTTGGAATGAGTCAAGTTGGTGAAGAATTTTCAGGTCCCTCCCTTAGCAAAGCTCGCGATTTTTCTTCTCTCCAAAGAGGGTTATACAAAATTTTAATGAATAAGTTTTATTTGGTAATGAAATTTTGTGAAGGTTTGTTCTTTTTCCTTTGAGGCTCACGATTTTTTAGAAATCAAGCACTTAAATTAAATTTTTTTAAAATTTGTTTACTTTGATTTCCAATGGATTAAGATTTAAATGTATCAAATGAATTAAAAAAAAATAATGGTAGCGTTGGGTAGGAGGAGCGCTCGGCTCCTAATAGAAAAAGGCAGGGTTTTGGTTAAATTAAATTTTAAGCTTGGTAAATGGCTTGATTTAGTTAAAAAGAATTTTTAGAAATTGTTCTTAAAAATTAAAAGTAGATGAATATCAAATTTTCTTTTGTAAAAGTATAGATTTTAACCATTAGTTTGAACCTTTACGTTATAGTTAAAAGGTTTGTAAATATTAAAGCCCATTCTAGTTCTTGAAGTTTTAACTTGAACCAAACTTAGTTTTAATGAATCAATTAAAATTCTAAGTTTCAATTTCTATTTAATTAGCTTAATCCTTTATTAAGTACCTAAGATCATAATTAGATTAAAATAAAATTTACTAACCACTTAGGTAATTTTGGCTTCCTTAAGTATCTTACGTTAAAATTTCATTAAGTTAACCTTTAAATTAGCTACTTAAGGTAGTTAAGAAAATAACTTACTAAATTCCGATTAATTCTCTCAAAGATTTTATTATTAATGCTTGCCTCTTAAAAGTTTATCTTTAAATTATTCAATTGAGTAGATATTTTCATATGAATATGTAGACTGTAATCTATTTCATTGTGAGAAGAGTAAAGGCTAAGTCTCTGCAATGTGAAGTAAAGATATTGAAAAGAGAGTATATTGGTACTCAGGTATGTTGAGACCAAGAGATATCTCTGCTCAAATATAAGAGTGATGAGTGATGAGATGTTAGTTAGTTGAGTAATGTAATGCAAGAGACATGCAGTGGCATGACACCCTACATAGGAAGCCATAGTTTGGTACGCTAAGGACTGAAAGGTAGGGACTCACTTGTGGAGGTCTTGTGTAACACCCCAATGTTTTCCTTTAATTATTATTATTATTATTCATTTGTCGTGTTTTTAATAAAATGATATTTTGAGAAAAAGAAATATTGGGCTTTTAAACTGGGGTTTTATAATTAGAATGTTTTTAAAAGTTTTAAAACCCTTTTATTGGGCTTAGTTTTATGAGTCCAAAGTTAGCTTTAAGTATTCTTTAGGTTTCTTGAAAACCTAATCCTTTTTCCTTATTCTTTCGCTTATGTCTCCTTGGAGATACCGTGCCGTCAGAGCCTTTGCAGTCAAGAAGTGAGGAACCTTAGAAAGACGCTACTGCACCGTTCGCATCCTCTTGCTGGAGATCGCCTCTTTCAAGGTAAGGGGGGAGTGAGTTATCTCGCTCATAGGTATGGCTTTGGTCGTGGGTAGAGGGGTTGGCCCTAGACCCCAATTGTTTGTGAATTATATGGTTGTATACGTGCAAAGGGGAATGCGATTTTCCCCAAATTATTAATATGCTTTATGAAAATTCTATGTTTAATTTATATGGATTATCATGGATTGTCTTTTTAAAATCTGTACCTTGGATCCGCCGGGCGGGGCTAAATAGCCGCTAGACGAGCTTTCGTTGAAAACTACACTCCGCGTTGGCGCCGGGCGGGATGAACAATCCGCTGAGCGGGTTGGGTCCTGACGCAGGCCTGCTGGGCGGGTTGGGTTCCGGCGCGAACTCGCTGGGCGGGTTCGCTGGACCGCTGGGCGGATACGACTTTCGCTATTACGTTCCTTGTGTTTGTGAACTCCTTTTGGCAGTGTTTAACTCATTGTTGTTTGTTTTTTATGTCTTGTTGAGTTTATATTGTATGGTTGTTATTTACCTTAAAAAAATGAATGTAACATGAAATTGTGCCTATGATTCATGATAAAAGTCTATGAAAGTTGTGAGCATTATATATGACCATGCATCATAACATTTGAGTTATGTGATGAGGAAAGTATGTAGGAATCTGGCTGGTGGAGGCCGTGATGGGTTGTTTAACCTTAGCCTTGGGGGTTATCCGGTTGGGAAAACTCCAATGGTCCATGCTGATCCCATGGAGCCGGGGCGTACTGGCAAAACTGGGTAACCCTGACTAGTCACCGGGAGATATCATGCTAGTTGAGGGTGCGAAAGCCGAAGGCATCGGTACCGATGACGCTTCTTATGGCCTGCATTTACTCCTAGTCTACTTTCCGACAAGTTTAAGTTGGTACCACATGTGCATAAGAAGTAGAAGCTAGGTATTGCATTACATATGTTTTTGTGCATTCTGGTTTTTTTGCAAATTACTGTTAATTGATTATGTATGTGATGTGTATTCTACCTGTCTCCATTGTCATACTTTGAGCATGATGTGAGATGTATCACACCCCCTTGTTTTCTGGTGTTTTCTGTATGTGTCTGTGGTATACAGGTGATGTTCAGTAAGACCTTGAGGAGGAGTCTTAGAGTTAGGGCATTGGCCTCATTGTAGTTTATTTTACAGTTTCTTTACGGTTTTGTCAACTCTGATAGTAATGTGACATCGGGGTCTTAGTTATTTATTATTTTAGCTTTTAAACTTTAGACTAATAGTTTTACTTTTAAATTGGTTTATTTTATTTTATTTGGACTTGTATGGTCAACTATGGGCCACCATCATTTGGTTAATCAGTAAAGCATCTTATGGAGCTTTAGTAAATGTGAGTTGTGCATGTGATGTCCTTTATCGTGTGAAGAAAAAGATTATAAACTATCGTTTTATTTTACAAATGAAAAGTATGTTATATTTTCGTAATATTTATTTAATAATTAGCTTTGGGGTAAAAGGTGTCACATCTTGGGGGTAAGGTATCGAGTGGTGAAGGTCCTATTAGCCAAGATAGCGCTCTTAAGTTGGGATATTCACCTGATCAAGCTTGATAACCTCAACAACTACTCGGTATTCTAAGATTGATGTGAGAGGATGCCTCTGAATGGATGGTGAATGTCCTGATTGCTCTGTTCCTTAATGATGATGAGGATTGTACCATGTTGATGATATTGAAAGAGGTATATGTACTCTTAGTCGCTTCTTAGTTTTGTTGAGAACTATTACTCATCGATGGGAAGTATGGATCCATATAGAGTCAAGAGTAGTCTAGTACAACTTAGATAAGACCCTAGGTTCCTACTTTATTATCAACTGTGTTTTATCTATGTTTGATGGTAGAATTCCTACCATCTATGTGAAAGTGATTTTAAAAACAAAATAACCTCACTCCTTTATCTTTTTCTCTATGTATGTTATGTGTGAACGGATAAGCCAAGGTGGTGGTAATGCTCAATGATCACATCCTAATGTTGGTACAGATAATCTAGAGGCTACTCTGACAAATAAGGATTGGAAAGCCTACTTTGTTTTGGGTTATATATGGGATGGGATAGGTTATAGACACTGCTCTAACGTAGGACCCTTTTTTCCTATATTCAATGAGGTAGGTAGTGTCTCTTGATATGTATTCTGGATTTTCCCTGTATCCCATTGGCTTTCCTTGTATTATATTTCTATGTATTTGGTTAACTTAGTTAATGGTATGAATTTCAATAATCATGATGTGTATTAAAGATGCATATATAATAGATCTTGTTTCTTTTATTTTTTATTCCCATTTCCAAATTCTGTTTTAGTTATAGTTTTTCTATTTTAAAAGTTTCAAAAAGACAACCAAACGTAAAACAAAACAAAAAAATTTTACTCGCATTTGTTAGAATCAAAGACGTATGAAGTGTCTAGTCCCTTAAATTTTAAAGATAACAAACTTATTTAGTTTTAAGTTTCTTTTAAAAAAAGTTATTTAGAGCGTCTAATACGCGTTCTATATCAAGGCGTCCAATGTGCTTATTTTCAAAAGCATCCATTGAACTCGTGAATGATGACCGTCCAGATGTAAGTCTTTCTAAGAACTAAGTGTTTAAAAGCTTGTCTGAACTATGCGACTAATACTTTATCTATTAGAGTGATCTAACGTTTGAATTGTTGAGCATTTAATGAAAGTCAAATACATGTTAGTATATAAGCGTTGTAGAAAAAGGAAGTCAACTTATCAAGCTGGCAAGACAAATAAGGAATGTTGAAAAAAGCAGCTCTTCAACATAGAACTGAAAATTTCCATTTTAGTGCAAGAACCAAAGTTACTTTTCGGACTCTAGTGAAATCTCGATACACGCGCACGTTTTTCCTTCTTGAAGAATGAAGCTAAATTCTCATGGCTAACTTCTAAAAGACTATATATAGTTGCTTAGAAGAGAAGAAAAAGATAGAACGACTACAATCCTTACACTCACTAGACGACTTCAAGAACATCTTTAAACTCTTTGCAGAGAAACTTGCTTACTAATCTAAAACTTTCATATTCTCATATTGTAAGTTGATTTATTTGTAACAACTGTTTTTCGTTGTAAAAGCCTAGAGGGGCTTAGTGAAAAAGAATATTTGGGTGGTTAAGCAATTTGGATAGATTGCGTTATAAAGCCTAAAGAGGCCGAGAAAAATACTTTTTGTAACCTAAGGTTGGTTAGTTGAACACCTTCCGGATAAAGGGACTGAACGTAGCTCACGTTTGAGTGAACCAATATAAAATCCATTGTGTGTTGTTCTTCGTTATTCTTACACTTATATAATCTATCTGCTTTCAAAACTTTTTTAAAATTGGTTACATTTTTTTAATACACAATTCCACTCCCCTTCTTGTGTATTACTTGTTCTTTCAATTGGTATCGGAGCTCAGCCTCTTGGGGTTGAGCATCTAATAGTGCAGGGGTAAAAAGATTTGAGTATACATGGATAATGAAGGACAAGCTGTCAACAAACCACCTCTCTTCAAAGGTCAAAATTATGACTATTGGAAACAAAGAATGATAGTCTTTTTCGATGCATGTCACATCGATATGTGGGATATCGTGGAGACAGGTGACTATCTACCTGCTGACCAAAACGAAACAGAGCAACCAAGAGGTCAGTGGACAGAAGCACATAAGCAAAGGTTATTATGTGTGTTTTGTCTGAATCTAAATATGAGAAAGTGCATAGCTTGAAAGTGCTAAAAAGATGTGGGATACCCTAGCTCTTGCATATGAGGGTACTTCACAAGTAAAAAGATCTAAGCTAAGCCCGCTTATGAGACAATATGAATTATTTACTATGGAAGAAAATGAAACTATTGAACTTATGTTTGGTAGATTTCAAACCATCATAAACAATCTACGATCTTTAGGTAAAACTTATGATAATTATGATCATATTGACAAAATCTTGAGAAGTTTGCCTAGACATGGAGACCATAGGTTACTGCTTAGAAAGTGTCCAAGGACTTAACAACACTCTCCATGGAAAAGCTACTTGGAACTCTCAAGATTCACAAGTTGGGGCTAAAGCAAGACAAAGGACTGAGACAAGGAAAGTCCATTGCTCTAAGCATCCAGTGTCCAGTGAAGGGATCGTCATTAAAGCTCTAAATGTGGAAGAATCCTCCGAGGAAGCATTCAAAGAAGATGACTCTAATGAGGACGAGATATCCTTCAGATTCAGAAATATACAAGCTCTACGGAGAAAAAAAGGAGGGTCCAGAGCCAAAAACTTTACCTAAAAATTTAGTAAGGAACCCAAAGAAAAGAGTCCATTAATCTGCTTCGAATGTAAGAAGCCTGAACACTTCAAAGCTCAATGTCCAAGTCTACAAAAGGAGAAGAAGAAAACCTTTCTCAAAAAGAAAAAGAAAGGACTCCTAGCAACTTGGGAAGACATAGATCTATGTTCCTCAGAAGAAGAAAGAGAGGAAGAAGCAAACCTTTGTCTTATGGTTGAGACTAGTTCAAAAAGCTCAGAAAATTAGCAAGATGAAGAGGTAAACTTCAATGACTTATCTTCTCTTCAAGAGGCATATAATGAACTGTTTTCTAATTCTTCAACTCTCTTAATAGGTTATAAAGAATTAAAAAGGAAGTTTTCAAAATGTCAAAAGAATTTTATTTACTCAAAAAGAATTATGAAAATATTTTGAGAGAGAATGAAAAATTAAAGGCAAAAAATGTTCCAAAAGTAACACCTCTTAATGAAGCATCAGAACTTCAAAAAAAGGTAAATCATTTAAAAGAAAGCCTATCCAAATTTGTCAATGGAACTGAAAATTTAAACAAAATTATTTCTTATAAACGGAATCTGCACGACGAATCTGGTTTTGGCTTTGTTGAGAAAAAAGCTTCTGAAACTGCTAAAAATTTTACTTTTTGTAAATGGTGTGGAAAGAGTGGTCATGAATCATTTTGGTGCACTCATCGTCCAGTCAAGAAGGCGCCCAATGCCTTTAGAACTAACAAGAAAGGACCCAAGTCCATTTGGGTACCTAAGTCCATGATTATTCTTGTTGCAGATCTACTTGACAATAGAAAGAAAACTCCAGTCATGGTACTTGGACAGTGACTGCTCACGACATATGACAGAAGAAAAGTCTATGTTCCAAAACCTCAAACAAAAGAATGGTGGATGTGTCACTTTTGAAGAAAATTAGAAGGGGAAGATAAAAGGCATAAGTAAAATTGGTAAGCACCCTTTACCTTCCGCTGATAAAGTTTTATATGTTGAAGGGCTCAGACACAATCTGCTGAGCATAAGTCAATTATGTAATAGTGGACATAGTGTCTCCTTTAACAAAAATGAATGTATAATCAAAAACGTGGATGGATCTATCTTGTTTTCCACTAAGAGGCAAAGCAATCTATATAAGATTGACTTAAATGACCTAACAAATCACAAAGTATCTTGTCTAGTATCCATCAATGAGAATCAGTGGATTTGGCACAAGAAATTTGGACATGCAAACTTAAGATTGATCTCCAAGCTAAATAAGCATAACCTCGTAAGGGGGCTTCTAAATCTTGTATACAAATATGATGTTCTTTGTGATGCTGGTCAAAAAGGGAAATAAGTGAAAAACTTCTTTGATTCGAAAAATATTGTTTCCACTGCTAGACCACTTGAACTACTACATATTGATTTGTTTGGACCAACTAGAACAGTGGAAAACGATATGGATTAGTTGTAGAAGATGACTATACTAGATGGACATGGGTTATATTCCTAAAACACAAGGATAAGTCTTTTTAAGCCTTTTCTATATTTTGTAAAAGAATTCAAAATGAAAAGGTGTTTGCATAGCCTCAATCAGAAGTGATCATAGAGGAGAATTTGAAAACAAAAGCTTTCAAGGGTTTAGTGAGGAGAATGAAATTCTCCACAACTTCTTTGTACCTGTTACACCCCAACAAAATGGTGTGATAGAGAGAAAGAACAGGTCATTACAAGAAATGGCCAAAACCATGCTTAGTGATAATTCTATTCCAAAACACTTCTGGGCTGAAGCTATAAACACAATGTGTTATTTACACAAAATATATGTTAGACCTATATTGAAAAAGACTCCTTATGAATTGTGGAAAGGACGGAAACCCAACATATTATATCTCCATCCTTTTGGATGTCAATGTTTTATTCTAAACACTAAGAACAATCTTGGAAAGTTTGATTCTAGGTGTGATGATGGAATATTGTTAGGCTATTTTGAAACATCCAAGGCATATAGAGTTTATAACTCTAGAGCCTTAACATTTGAGGAAGCCATTCATGTTAAATTTAATGACAATAAGACTGATAGAGAATTATCAAAACTAGACGAATCCTTTGCAGATATGAAGTTGGATGACACCAAGCAATTAGTGTCCAAAACTATCTTGGATGATCCAAACAAGAACAAAAGGAGCCAACTGGATGACAATGGAAAATGAAGGTCTACCATCCAGAAGATCAAATCCTTGGAAATGTACATGATCATGTCAAAACAAGATCAACATTCAAGGAGTAAGCTCAAACTGCACTTATTTCCTAGATGGAACCAAAGACCGTGGATGAAGCATTGTTGGATGGAGGATGGATTAAAGCAATGAAGGAAAAGCTGGATCAATTCGAAAGAAATAAGGTGTGGAAGCTAGTTCCTTTACCTAAAGACAAATCTATAATAGTAACAAAATGGTTATTTTGCAACAAGTTGGACGAGGCAGGTAAAGTTATAAGAAACAAAGCTAGACTTGTAGCTCAAGGGTATTCTCAACAAGAAGGTATATATTTCACTGAGACCTTTGCACTTGTAGCTAGACTAGAAGCCATTCGCATTTTACTTTCATTTGCTGCTCATAGTAATACGAAGTTCTATCAAATAGATGTAAAAAGTGCATTTCTTAATGGCATAATAAATGAAGAAGTTTATGTGAAAAACCTCCTGGTTTTGAGTGTGATACCTTTCCTAAGCATGTTTTCAAACTTAAAAAGGTTTTATATGAACTCAAACAAGCACCTAGAGCTTGGTATGAAAAACTAAGTTCATTTTTCTTGGAAAATGGTTTCACAAGAGGAAAGTAGATACTACTCTGTTTCATAAAGACGTACACTCATACTTTATTATTGTGCAAATATATGTGGATAATATTATATTTGGTGCCACTAATGAAACTCTATGTAAGGATTTTTCTAAGCTTATGACAATAGAATTTGAGATAAGTATGATGGGAGGATTAAAATTCTTCCTAGAATTACAAATAAAACAAACACACAGTGGCATATACATATATCAAACAAAGTATACTAAAGAATTGCTTAA
Organism: Spatholobus suberectus; assembly: GCA_004329165.1. Lineage (NCBI taxonomy): Eukaryota > Viridiplantae > Streptophyta > Magnoliopsida > Fabales > Fabaceae > Spatholobus > Spatholobus suberectus. Next base: position 59,617,398 of record CM014732.1, read on the forward strand.
GAAATACAAGATGGACGATGCCAAAGAGATGAACACACCTATGCATCCATTTTCTTTGGACTAGACGAAACATCCAAAAATGTAGACAAAACCACATACAGAGGTATGATTGGATCTTTACTTTATCTTACAGCATCTAAACCAGACATTATGTTTAGTGTATGTCTTTGTGCTTGCTTTCAATCTGATCCCAGAGAAATTCATCTAACAGCAGTAAAAAGAATTTTTAAATACTTAAAAGGGACTGTTAACCTTGGTCTATGCATTCAGTTAGATAAAGAGTACAGGATAGTTGGATATTATGATGCTGACTATGTTGGAGACAGAATAGAAAGAAAAAACACCAATGGAGGATGTCACTTCATTGGTGGCAGTCTTGTCTCTTGGACAAGCAAAAGGGAATGAACGATTGCTCTATCCCAGCAGAAGCTTAATACATATCAACAGCATCCTATTGTTCACAACTTCTATGGATTAAGCATCAATTAGAGGATTACAACATCTTTGAGAGTAAAATCCCTATCCTCTGTGATAATACTGCTGCCATAAACTTTTCTAAAAATCCTATATTGTATTCAAGAACAAAGCACATTGAAATAAAACATCACTTTATAAGAGATTATGTTCAGAAAAAGGTTGTTGATATTCAGTTTATCAATATTGAAAATTAATTAGCATGTATATTTACAAAACCACTTTCTGAAGATAAACTCGTCCATATTCGAGAGCATCTCGGTATGGAATTTATAAAGGAATAGATTTCTTTCATATGCCTTAACCGTCCAATCACAAGTAGCGTCCAATACCATACAACGTCCATTATTATATTGTCATCCATCATGTATGCATCTGTTATTATTACGGTTCATATTTTGTAACGTTTCATATTTATGTGCATAAATATCTTCACCCATACACAATTATGTTTTTGCTAATAATGATTTGAAAGAAATGCTTTATTCCCTGTCTGAGTCATAACTGCGTCGTAAACCACCATCGAAAAATGTGCATGCCTAAACCAACAATTAATGCGCACTATCTCTCTCTTTAAAATTCAAAAATCGCCAAAACCTAAAACCCTTCGGTTACTTCCTATACACTCAAACGTCTTACAAACCAAACACTTTTACTCTTATACTTACTATCTCTGAGACATTGTTCAAACTCTCTTCCTCTCTCTCTCAAACACCCGAAATCTCCCAAACCCTAACCTTTATTAACAATGGTGATCGAAAAGGCAGACACCTCCATGAAAGCCACAACCCGTGCAGAAAGTCAGAACAAAGCTACCGTTTTGATTAATAGTCGCTTTGACATTGAAGCTCTTGACGAAATAGGGGTCAAGGTGAAAAACAATCTCATGAGGTGTGGAATCTTGAACTACTTCCACCTGAACGAGATCATATACCTAGAGCTCTTCATACGCTTCTAGAGGAGTGCAGAATTCACCAACAGTGTAGTCAACATTGTTCTAGGAGTAAACGTCACCCTTAACCTGGGGAGCATCATTCAAGTTGTTGCATGTGAGCAAACTGGCTCCTGCATCAAGAACGGTTGGGAAAGTAGCTTTGGCGGCCATGAAACAGTAGATGCTGCCCTAATGGAACCTAAAGTTGAAGGTGTTGTAGAGTACAACAAGCTTACCAAGGAAGGTAAAGTATTCCAACAATTTTTTGAACAAGGAAATGCTTCACAAGACTAGCTCTAAGGACAGTGTGACCTTCCTGCACCGGTTCGCCCTCTTCCACATGGTGACCAGACAACAGTTCAACCTCTTTCACCTCATCCTCAACAACATTTCTAGGACCATGAAGGGGCGAGGTGAATTTGACCAAAATCACCTATGCTGCATTACTGAACAAAATCTTCTGGCTACAGCAGGTATACCATATATTTTTTGCTCTGATTGGTGGTGAGCAAGCTAAAATCAGGAAGCTAGGTGGTAGCCACAAGTTCACTCAATTGCCCTTCGGCCATAACACCATAAGCCAAACGAAGGTTGGGTTTGTCCTAAAACCCATAAAGTAAGCTGCCAAGACCGTTGAAGTCAAGGAAGAACCTACAAAGGAAGCACCTCAACCTGCAGAGAAACAAGTTGCCCCATAAATTGAACAACTGGACGATGAAGCCATGTTCATCCATCCAGTATCTGTTGCAAGACCTACTACCAGAAGGAAACTGTCCAAAGGGAGATTGTCCAAAGTGACACAGTCCAGAACCCAACAAACTTCAATTCCCTCTTCTCCTCCTGTTGCTACACCTCCCCCACCAGCACCCGCCAAGAGGAGACTCCAGTTTCAAAAAGACTCTGATGATGAGGACCGCGAATCCATCGCAGTCCTACTGAAAAAACAAAAAACTACCATTGTTGCAGTTCCTACTCAAAAGGAATCTCCTCCAGCCTAACCAATCCCCTCTCAAACGACTAGAAAAACCTCAAACAACATTGGAAGTCAGCAAGAAAAGTAAGTCTTATACTCCAAATGCTGATGTTGTGGCTGAGCAAGAGTTTATTGATTCAATTATTATTGAACCTACTAAACAACCAACCCAAACACAAACACAAACACAAGCCCAAACATTAACCATACCATCTAATTACTTGCCATGTTATAAACCCACTTACACCACACTTGAACCAGACATGTTATTGCCTAGTGATGATGGTTACTGTTGCACCATTCCTACTCTTGGCCTTACCAAATCCTACCTCTTTGTTAAGCCCCCCAAACAATTCCCTTTCTCCACTCCCAGCATAAACCTGGATATATCTTCTGCGTATGTTGGATGCGCAAAGAATTGGGAGAAAATAAAAATGAAATGGAACTTGCTATTTGAAAAAGGCAACAAGCAGAACTTGGTGGACGACAATGCAATGATTCTACATCCAAAGCCTTTTCTGGAGCCAGAATATGGCTTTGATTACTTGTCAGTCTCTTTTGAACCATACATGGAGGACTACACCCATCAATCCTTTGCTAAATATTTGGCTCTGCCTCTAGGAACAATTGAACACTTGCCGCTAAAACGGTTCATCAAAAGGAGGTATCCAAGACTGGTTCGAGCATAGCGCTTCAACGCACACCCTTCTAGAATACTTCAACACAGAGTACCTCTAATTGAGGAAATTGAACAAGCATTGCAGCAAAGGCAAGATCAAATACCAAAAAGGATCATTCAACTCAGGCCTACTATGGAAAAGGATGGTGTTGAACGCTTCTGGTGCCAACACATGTTTAACTATGAGAAGGAAGCGTCCAGCAATGGACTCTTTGTGGATGACAAGGCTGAAACTTCAACGATGCAAAATTGTAAGCAAATACAACGTCCAGCTTGTGTCTTTCCTTTTTTTGATATACCTGCCGCCTTTGTCTGTCCAGCAAACAAGCACCCCCTTATTGGAATAGAAACGTCTATCATCTACGCTGTTCTTGCTGCATTCACCAGCCCCAAATCCTTCCAGCCTCCTTACCCATAGGAAATTGCCTTCCAACAATACCAACACCCCTATCCACATTAACTTCACCCTTCTACCTTGAAATTTTTAGAAACCCCACCTCCACCTACCACAGTTCAACCTTCATCACCATCTCAACCACCCTCACCAACACCTTTGCCTCCTCTAACCCCTGGATCCCGAGCCTTCGCTAGCCTTCTTACTGCCTTTCTTGCCCCTCCTACCCCTCCCCCTGTTGATCCAGTCGTCTGATAAATCTATATTTATGTAGATTTATAGAGCAAGTTCATATGATTTTTGCATTAACTCATTGGCAATTTTTGAGAAAATAAACCATTAATGAAAGATTGCATGTGATGTGTGTTTCTAAGCTTTTTATTTAAAATTACATGAATTGCCTTAATTTTGTTGAATTTTATGTAAGAAGTTAGTTGAGCAAAGAAAAGAAATCCAGTCCATAGGTATAGAGGAGTAATATACTTATCAAGTGGGCTTAAAAGAAGCCTATAAGCACGAGAACGGGCCAAAAAGGAAACTTGAAGCACAAAATGGAGTGCACAAAGTTGCACCCGCCCGACGGGACTTGCCTTAGAGGTATTCCGCCGGGTGGGTTGGATAGCCCGCCCGGCGTCAAAGGGAAGCAAATTCTGAAAAATTGCCCAGCGGGTTTCCAACCTCACTGGGCGGGTCCGAGGTCCAAGTTTTAATTTTATTTGAATTTTTAATGGACCTAGATTGTGCAGAATGGACCGGGGTTAAGTCTTCTACTTCAAAATTCTGAAATTATATTACAAAAAGCAAGGAGCAAAGCACAAGAGGGGACCCTTGTCTTATCTTTATTCTTTCCGGAATTCTTCCTTTTTTTGGGTCTTTGGCTTTTGGAGAAAGATTCTTGAAAGGCAATAGGATACTCAAAGTCAAAAACTGGAGAAAAACTTTTTCTTGTAAAAGATTTCTTCTTCTTTTCCCTTTGATGTATTTCTTTAAAATTATGATATCTCTTGTTGCCATGAGTAGCTCATTTTCTTGTTAGGGTTGTGGTGCACTTAGTGTTTGGAACCCCTAAATGTTTAATTTTAATTGAATTCTTGTTTCTATTTAGTCAATTAGATTGCTCTACTGTTTTTATTTTCTTACTTGGAATTGATCATCTCCTATATGCTTCGAATCGATTAATTGAATGGCGGCCGTACCGCAATTAATTGGTAGACGTGTAGGGTAATCAAATTAGGTTTTGTCGTATGATCAACCATCATTCCTAATTTCCAATTGGATTAAATAATTAATTTAATCCTCCCCTTTTATTCCCCATGCCTTCCTAGGGTTTTAATATCTCACATGATCAACTGGGAAATTAACTTAGAAAGGACTATTGCAATTTATGACCAACAATTGACAATAAAATTCGTAGGGGAATATTGGTAATTGACGAATAGTAAGAGGTTCAATTAGAATTAGATGTGAAGGAACTTAAGAGCACGAAAGAAACCATAACCCTAAGCCTATCTTTTTCTGAATTTTTCTCTACTTACCATTGTTTGTTTTACAATTCCTATTTCACGTTTATCATTATTGAATCAACCCAGTACCTATTTAATTTTACCTAAACAATATAGAATCTCTAGAAACTGGTAATCACCATTTAGTCCTTTGGGTTCGATATCTGGACTCACGTCCTTTTGTTACTACTGCGATAAGGGTACGCTTTCCCTTGAGCGTATTTTTAGCGCATCATCGTCCAAACCTATGTCACTGCCCAACTCTAACCCATCATGGCCCTGCTCCAACAAATCCTTCAAAACCAACAAGAACTTCTTCGAACCCCTCAACCATCTCCATCCCCGCCTTCACCTCCCTCGGCACCAAAATGATTATGATGATTTTCTGTTTCTCTTCCTGTTTGTTTTTGATAATGACAAAAAAGGGAGAAATAAATGGAAATAAAGTTCACTTTTTATTCAAAGCTTGCTCTTTGATTACTGTTATTGCTCGCTTTTACTTTACTGTTTGGTTATGACTCGACTCATCACATGACATTCATGCATATACTTGGTATATAATATGTGCTTTGTATGGATGTTAAAATGGATCGGTATATTATGTTTCGAATGTACGCAAACTTGATTGATATATCAGACTCAGGGGGAGTATAAAAGTAAGCCTATCAAACTTTATTGTATGATATGCGTCTTTTTGATATATATATTTACCCACAAAACTTAAAATCTAATAAGGTTTGTCATCATCAAAAAGGGGAAGATTGTTGGAACCAAAGACATATAAAGCATCTAGTCCCTCAAATTTTGAAGATAACAAACTTATTTAGTTTTAAGTTTCTTTTACGAAAAATTTATTTAGAGCGTCTAATACGCGTTCTATATCAAGGCATCCAATGTGCCTGTTTTCAAAAGCGTCCATTAAACTCGTGAATGATGACTGTCCAGATGTAAGTCTTTCTAACAACTAAGTGTTTAAAAGCTTGTCTAAACTATGCGACTAATACTTTACCTATTAGAGTGATCTAACGTTTAAATTGTTGAGCATTTAATGAAAGTCAGATATATATTAGTATATAAGCGCAGCGTTGGAAAAAAAGGAAGTCAACCTATCAAGCTGGCAAGACGAATAAGGAATGTTCAAAAAAGCAGCTCTTCAACATAGAACTGAAATTTCCATGTTAGTGCAAGAACCAAAGTTACTTTTCTGACTCTGGTGAAAGCTCGATACACACGCACATTTTTCCTTCTTGAAGAATGAAGCTAAGTTCTCAACGGTTAACTTCTAAAATACTACATATAGCTGCTCAGAAGAGAAGAAAAAGATAGAACAACTATAATCCTTGCACTTACTGGACAACTTCAAGAACATCTTTAAACTCTCTGTAGAGAAACTTGCTTACTGATCTAAAACTTTCATATTCTCATATTGTAAGTTAATTTATTTGTAACAACTGTTTTTTGTTGTAAAAGCCTAGAGATGCTTAGTTTAAAAGAATACTTGGGTGGTTAAGCAATCTGGGTAGTTGTGTTGTAAAGCCTGAAGAAGCCGAGGAAAATACTTGTTTGTAACCTAAGATTAGTTAGTTGAACACCTTCAGGCCGTAGGGACTGGACGTAGCTCAAGTTTGAGTGAACCAGTATAAAACTGTTCTTCTATATCCTTACACTCATATAATCCATATGCTTTCAAACCTTTTTTAAAATTGGTTACGTTTTTTTAATACACAATTCAACCCCCCTTTTATGTGTATTACTTGTTTTTTCAGCATTTTCACTAATTTAAACTTAAAAACTAATTAAGTAATTAAATAAGTATTGGTTCTGTTTAATATGAATGGGTATCACATCGAGCACATTAGCTTCTGATTGTGTTAAGACAACATCACATCTCAATATGATACTGATTTGAGGGCAACAATTCTAGGTAATATCAAGCACTATCGTTACCCTCTCGATCGATGCTTGGCCCGCTACCTACCACTGACCGATCAGACCCATGAAAGAACAAATATCGCATAAAAAGGAGGCTGAATTGTGCGTTTTAAAAAAAACTTTTTAGCTTCAACAAAACAAGTTCAAAAACATTTTAATGTAAGGATAGGGGAAGAACAAGAACACAGAGATTTTATACTGGTTCACTCAAACTTGAGCTATGTCCAGTCCCTTCGACCTGAAGGTATCACTAACCAACTTTAGGTTACACAAGTATTCTTCACGGCCTCTATAGGCTTCACAAAGCAATCTACCCAAATTGCTTAACCACCTAAGTATTCTTTCTCATTAAGCTTCTCTAGGCTTTCGTAACAAAAAACAATTGTTACAAGCAAATCAATTCATAGTGTCAGAGTATAAAAGTTTAAGTACAGTAGTCAAGGTTCTTTTCATAGATTTTCTAAAGATGTTCTAAGAGTTGTCCAGTAAAATGTAGCCTTTTTTTCAATATTGCTCTTCTATATCTATTTCTTCTCTCGAGCTGGTATATATATGGTCTTCAAAAAAAATAGCCATTAAAAAACTTTAGACTTCAAGAATGTGCGCGTGTATTGAGCTTTCAGCATAGTCAGAAAAGTGGCTTAAGTTCTTGGACTAAAACGGAAAGTGCAGAACTATGTTGGAGGTCTGCTTTTCTAAGCATTCTTTATTTGACTTGGTAGCTTGATAAGTTGACTTCTTTTTTCTGCAACACTACGCTTATACACTAATATGAATCTGTCTTTCATTTAATGCTTAGATATTTGAACGTTATATCTCTTTAATGGGTAAGGCATTATTCTCAAGATATACATGTGAGAAACGCATAGACAAGCTTTATACACTTAGTCGTTTAAGAGAGACTTACGCTTAGACGGTTGTCATATACGAGTCTACTAGACGTTTGTTAAAATTGGCGCGTTGGATGTCTTGATATTGGAGATGCATTGGATGCTATAGAAAACATTTTTTATTGCAGAGACTTAAAACTTAATAAGTTTGTTATCTTCAAAATTTGTAAGACTAGATGCTTCATATGTTTTTGGCTCCAACAACCCATACGCTTCTAGTCAGGTGTGGGATGCCCAACATGCATTTGCTTTGTGTGGAGCCTGGAGTATATGACCACTCCTTTAAAAATAGCCACCTGATTGAAGCATGTAGAGTACTCTAACCGCTCCTACCAATTACTAATGCCAACAATGTGTGCCACATCAGCCATGTGAAGCATAAAAAACCACCACACTGGCTAATTGTTTTTTTCACCACAAGTAAGCTTTAGAAAGGGTTCTACACCCTAAGGTATGATTTAGACTCTCATTTTCCACTCACGCCATTTTGTCCATATATTGACTTAAGTGTTAGAGAACTTGTAGGTGGCCACCAGCATCTCGCTCTACTGTAAGCTGAACACCAAAAATTGTGACACCCATTCATATTGAACATAACCCATACTTATTTACTTACTTAATAATGTGAATAAACTTTTCCTCCGCTTTTAATAATAAAAAATTTGTATGTATTCATCGTAGAACTGTACACCATGATTTCATAATCAGAAAAATTACTGAAATATAGGGAAATCAAAATATACATCAAATAGTTACTACTTATTC
>CM014732.1:61092745-61157290 GCA_004329165.1 Spatholobus suberectus
GTTAAAATCACATGCCTAGAAATTAAATACATATAACAAGTATTTTCACATAAATATTAATCTAATTAAACCCAAGAAAATAGATGAAGCCAAAACTGCACCACTTAATAAAAAAAATTAACTACCAAATGAATGCCTAATTCACTGGTTTGCTTTAAAAATATTTTATCATCTCTAACATAAGTAACAAATTTGGTTCGTGTTTGGAGGAATTTTATACCTCTAAACATGGGTGGACGCAAAAGAGGCAAAGATGATCTGTGGGGAGACAACGGAGGCCAAATGGAGGCAACAACATGGAGGCGCTCAGGTGGTCACCTACAAAGACATTCCAATGCCTAAGTCAGTGAGTGTAAGAGGTGAGTGATGACGCTTAGAGAATGTACCTATAAATGAAATGCCTTATAGTAGTGAATTGGCTAAAAAGGTGTTATTGCATGCCTTGGGCCATGATTGCCAAGCTCAACATGGTCCAAACAGTTTGTAACAAGAATATCCTTCTCCTACCTTGTGTAATCCACACATTAATTTTCATGAAGAACATATCACTGATATTACATGTTTGAAATGAATTCTTATTTTTACTGAATTAGATACTATTTCATGATGTTTTGTAGGAAATTAGGGGGGTGTGGAAATTGGAACAAGTTACAGAGAAATTTGATGGCATAGAAATCCTTAAACACCATCGAGGACATGGATCAACTAAAGTGAGGTTGTTCTAACTTAACTAGTAATGCCAAGTTTAAGTCCTAACTTGCTACATTAAATACTTTGAGAGAGTGTTTCATAGCCCATAATAATCCTACTCGACTTGGGTAGAATTGTATCTTATAGAAGATACCCATGCTTTGTACCGAAAAAAGAAATCCCAAACTTTGTAGTGCTATTTTGATAGAAACTTTTAGAAGCTAATTCATAGAAATCCTTAGATTGAGTTAATTGAATTTTAGAAGCTAAAAATGATTGATAGACCAAGAAATTGAGCATTAGTTAAACTATGGAATTTCCTCATCAATTTATTGATTAAATCGTAATAAGGTTAGAATTCTTAACATTAAAACAAAAACCTAACTTACTAGGGTCAGACTACTAGTGGGGGTTTGAATAGTATGCATAAAGTCCTAAGTTATAACCTTATTATTGCCATTATACATAAAAAAATATATAATGAAATTAAATCCCTATCTTTAATACCTTAAGGGTTGGTCGAAGGGAAACAAGACAGAGTTTGCATTTGATAAGTTGCAAGTTCGAGTCTTCACTTATTTGTGTGGGAGGAGGTAAATATAAAATTCTTCTATAAGTGGCTCTTCAAATGGAGCATTATCTCCTCACCTAAATTTTTTGTAAAAAAAAAATCCCTATCATTAATGTTGCATGCTTTAATTCCCGAACTTGCTATAGTTATTTATTTTTCTTTTTTTACACCTTTTTCTCCTCTAGAATGTAATTATTGTGGAAACAATACTTAATGACCCTTCATTCCTTTGGATTTGCACTTTGGATGCAATTGCCAATTAATCAACATGAGACTTGTGACTAAATAGTAAATTTCCCAACTATTACTTAGGCTCTAACTGTGCATACACTAGATCATGCAAAAATATTTTTTAGGATATTGGAGACTGTAAAAATTTCACATTAGACAATAAAGACAATAAAAAGTGTATTGATTCACATTTCAACATGGTATTAGAGTTTATATGATATCATATTAACGTTAAATATGTATCAAGCATAGAAGGTGTATTGTTCAAAAGATTTGAACCAATTCAACATAATCCCTCTATGCTTATATACATTTTTGTTTGTCCTCATGTACTTGATGTGAGACTTTATACACTTCACCTCAAGTCCAAGTGATTGGTAATAAGAGGTGTATTATTCAAAAGATTGAACCAATTGGATTCAACCTCTCTTTGTTTGTATAGACTTTTTCTTGTCTTTATTCACTTGATTTGGAGCTTCACACACTTTCCTCTCAACTCCAACTGAATTGGTCTAGTCTTTTAATTTGCATACCCCCTTCCTGGACTTGTACTTAAGTCTCATAGGCCTAATAGGAGAGTGTAAATTATTAGTCTGAATCTGTATCAAGCATAAGAGATGTATCATTCAAAAGATTTAAACCAATCGAACTCAACCTCTTTATGCTTATATACAATTTTACTTGTATTTATGTACTCAATGTGAGACTTTATAGTTCTCCAAGACAACACAAAATTTATAGACTGTTGGTAAGCATAGAAGTGGACCGTACGAGTCCTAAATCAATCTGCGAGTCCAGTGAATTATAATTGATCTAATTCATAAAATTGGGATAACGTAAGCCACTAAGTCGGTTTGAATTTGAAAATGTGAGGCCATTTAATTTGGATATTAGATTTCATAAATCAAAGTCAATGAAATCCGAACCATACTAATTTAGTATATATGCATGATTTTTGAGTAATTCTATTGTCAACATCAATCTATTAATGTTTATAGTTTTTGATTTCAGCCTTCCTTCTTTCGTTTTTGCAATTATTTCGTTGAATTTTACTGTCGAATGTTCTTTCTTTTATGTATGCAGACTGGCACACTACCTACTCTAGGATGTTTTGTACTTCCTTTCTTTCCAGAATAATAGGTTTAAGAATTCTGAGTCTTTTTTTTTTTGTCTCAATATTTAATATTTAAGACAGGGTAATGGAACTCTTTCACTATATTTTTTATTTGTGATTTGTGATAATAATGATAACCTTTCGTAGATTTTTAAAATTGTATTGTGATTTGACAGTTTTGGTTATTTTTTTTTTTCAAAAATTTTCTTAATTTTTATGAAATTTGAACAAAAAAAATGCTAACCCAAATAACCAATTCAAATCGATCAATCCAAATTAATTTAAGTTAATTTGATTGATATGACTCCTCAAAGGTACATAAATTCGAATGAAATCACTGAACGGATTTTACTCAATTAAACGCATATTTCGTTCAACTTGAACGAACTTAACGACACTGACCCTTTGGTAAGCTCTCCATCAAAAACAATTTAAATCCTTTCCAGCCTCAAAAAACAATTATTATATAAATACTAGGGAAAATTCATTTTTTAAAAATTAAAAAAAATAAGAGAGAGAATATGTGATTGATAGTTTATAGAGTATTAGGTTCTTCAAAAATACACAGAATTGGTTTTAGTCTCCAAATTTTCTTTGAATAAAATCTCTCAATATTAAAAATACTCTAATTAGATTTCTATGCTAAACTATATTTAACTTTTCCTGTTAAATGATGACCACATCAGTATCATAGTCATCATTAAGTGATGATGTGGCTGTTCATGTCATTGTTATGTCTAGGTCAGATTGATAACATACTTTTTAGATAAAAGTTTTATATATTTAATCCTAATCATAAATTTTTTAATCCTAAAGCAAAGTAATTACATAATTTTTTATTAAATATAATCACTGGGCACTTTAAGTAATAAAATACTTTATTTGAAAGCTGATGTGACCATCATTTAACAAAAAAAGTTAAACAAAGTTTAGCACATGGATCTATTAGGATATTTTTAATATTGATGGTTTTTATCCAAGGAAAAAATTCTTGGGAATTAAAGCAAATTTTGTCATATTTTTAGAGGACCAAAAACATATTTAAACCAAGATAAAATAATAGATAATTTAGAGAATAATTAAATGATATAATGGTCTAATAAAAAATAGAGATCAAAAGAGGATATTTTTTTATTATAATTATAGATTGAATAGTTTAATAATTTAAAACTTTTATAATTTAAATTAATGATAACTTAATGTGATGTCTTAAACACCTTCAATTAAGTTTCTTTTTCCTATTAAATTACTCCTTTTTTTTTTTGAAGGTCAATTACGACTCCATTTTCTCAAATTAAGGGGGAAAGCATCAAAATAATCGAACTTAGATTGCGACCGACTAATAATTAGTTGTTACTCCGTACTCATATGTAATCCTGATGTGTTGTACTGACTTGGGAGAAAGTAAAAAATAAACGGCAGCAATTATATGGCAATGAAGAATTAAACATGAGGCACGCCTGGTCAACGCCATGGCTTCGGATAAGGTTTTGCCCTAGTTCGCCTAACCGTGACCTCGATCAGAGGAAAGGGGCTCATTGACCAAATATGACACTTTTAGAGATTATTTATTAGTATGAGGTTGTTTTGAAACATATTACTTAAATATGGTGGTCAACGATGGAAAACACTAGTCAATTAGTATTTCTATTTTACGTCAGTATTTTTAATAAATTTTATTAATTTATTTGTGAAAAGTGTCAGGTGAACTGCCACGCAGAATATTCTAGTAGTATAGCGTTTTCAAAAAATGTTATTACCACTAGTGTATCCCAGGTGGCAGCCACCTGGCAAAAAAGCAATGAGGTGGCGGACATGTGTACAAAACGCTATTACCACTAGCGTTTTCAATTTAATCTTTTTTAAAACGGAAAAAAACAAGTATTTAAATTTTTAATTATTAAAATGTAGAAAACACTAGTTCTACTAGCGTTTTCAATTTTTAATTTTTATTAAAATATTTTAATTATTAAAATATTAAATTTTTTTAATTTTTATTAAAATATTTTAATTATTAAAATATTAAAAACGCTATTAATAATAGCGTTTTCTATTTGAATTTTAAAAAAAAACAGAGAACCAAATTTCATTTCAATTTGATTATTTAAATATTAAAATACTGAAAACGCTATTATTAGTAGCGTTTTTAGATTGAATTTTTTTAAAAAAACAGAGAATCCAAATTTTAAGTTTTTATTTATTTTTTAAAATTCGAAACTGTTAGTAGAACTCGAGTTTTCTAGTTTAATTTTTATTTAAAATTCACAAATCACTATTATTTTTAATTTTTTGAATTTAAAAATTAAAACGTAATAGTATTTTTATTTTCTATTTATCTTAAACGCTATTTGTATTAGCGTTTTCCTTTTTTAATTTTTTAAATTAAAAAAATGTAATTTTATATATATATTTTTAAAATTAGGAAATCACAAGGATTTTTAAATTTTTAATTTTTAAAATTAAAAAATTCATATTATTTGCATTCTTAGGAAATAACTAGCATTTTTAAATTTTAAATTTTAAAATTAAAAACGTGATATTATTAGTAATTTTTTTTTATTGTAAACTGCTATTCGTATTAGCCTTTTTAGTTTCTTATTTTGTTTAAATTTAGAAAACGTATTATTTTTTTATATATTTTCTTTATTTAAAATTGGAAAATTAGTACGATTTTAAATTTTTATTCTTAAAAATTAAAATGTCGTATGTAAGTATTTTTTTATTTTCTATTTATTGTAAAGAGCTATTAGTATTAGCATTTTTATTTTTATTTTGTTTAAATTAAGAAAACATATTATTTTTTATATATTTTATTTATTTAAAATTGGAAAATTAGTAGCAGTTGTAAATTTTTTTTGAAAAGTAAAGTCATATTATTAGTATTTTTATTTTTCTATTTATTGTAAAATGGTATTCGTATCAGCGTTATTATTTTTTTAAAATTAAGAAAATGCATTATTTTTTTTATATTTTGTTTATTCAAAATTGGGAAATCAACAACATTTTTAAAATTATTATTTTAAATTAGTTTTTTTTTTTATGGAAAAGGCTATTTGGAATAGCATTTCATTTTTTATTTTTTTAAATTAAAAACTTGCATTTTTAATTTTTATATTTAAATTTAAAGCGTCATATTATTAAACTTTATTTATTTATTGGAAAACGCTATTGTAATTAGTGTTTTTATTGTTTTATTTTTTTAAAATTGAAAACGCTATTACTATTAGAGTTTTCAATGTTTTATTTTTTTTTTAAAAGTGAGGATGCACACATAAAACGCTACCACAAGTGATGTTAACTGAGCTTTCACTTGTCATTTTTAAATAAAAATTCAAACTAGAAAATGCGAGTTCTACTAGCGGTTTTCGAATTTTAAAAAAATAAATAAAAACTTAAAATTTGGCTTCTTTGTTTTTTTTTTTTTTAAATGAAAATCTGAAAAACACTACTAATAATAGCATTTTCAGTATTTTAATATTTAAAAATTCAAATTGAAATGCAAGTTCGGTTCTCTATTTTTTTTTTAAATTCAAATAGAAAACACTATTAATAAAATTTATTGAAAATGCTAATGTGAAATGGAAGACGCTAGTTTGACTAGTGTTTTCCATCGTTAACTACCCTATTTCGGTAATATGTTTCAAAACAATCCCATATTAATAAATAGTTTCTAAAGTGCCCTACTTTGGTCAATGAGCCGAGAAAAAGGTGAATGTAACCTCACATAAGGTTCATTAGATTTAAAAGTCATGAATAATACAAATTATTATTTATGTCTTGCACTAAATTTCACTTAATTAATTTAAGAGTAAAGACGAAAGGCAAAGAATTTCTAGGAAATAATTGTTCTTTTCTTAAACCTTTCTTAAAAATTGAATAAAAATGTATGATTTTCTAAACCAAGTTTATCTAGAGACGAAAAATTCATTTAAATAATCTTTACATTTCAAAAAAATAATCTTCAACTATCATTAAAGAAATACATTAGTGTAAAAAAGAAAGAGAGAGAACCGTCCTCTTAATGCAGAAAATGAAGGAAAAAATTAGCATATATACTCTATTTTCAGGTGTATAGGTTAAAAGAGAGAGAGAGAGAGAGATAAAAATGAAAAAAAAATGTATGTGACAAATAATATTATGATGAGAAATAATAATAAAAAAAAGAGATAAAAAAGGGATAAAATTAGATAAAAGAAAATTTGGGTGTACAAATATAATAACTAAAAAAAAATATATGATGTCTTTAATAAGTACGGACTAAAATACTTGGTCAAAGGCTGCATGGTTGTATCCCAGCGCATGAAATACCAAGTCTCATAGTTACAAAATTCTATCAATCAATAACTCAACGCATCGCATGTCGAATTCACCTTACCACGTGCTGCTTATCGAGTTCTCTTTAAAGAAATAACTTTTATAATAATAATAATAACGTAAAGAGTGACGAATTCATACGTAAACGAACTGCATGCCTGCACGTAATTGTTCATTAACTATGTGCCATGCCAAACCCACACGTACTCTCTTGCTTAATGCTTCCAATTTCCACAGTACCCCTCTCTGTCTATAAATTCTCCCATCCATCCTCTCCATTCTCCACATTCAACTTTTGTTACACTAGCAAAAACTTGCCCTAATGACCAATACCATGGCCACCCAATTCCTCATATTCTTCCTCTTTTTCGTCTCTGCCCTCACCTCCGTCACTGCCGACGAAGGCACAGGTTTCGTGGCCTCACTGAACCGCAAATTCCTGGGCTTGAAAAACAAAGAAAAGCTCAGCCATTTCAGGTTCTATTGGCACGACATGGTGAGTGGAAGCAACGCCACCGCCATTCAAATCGTTCCCTCAGTCCCAAAATACAACGCGACCACTTCGTTTGGTTTGGTGAGAATCTTGGACAACGCCCTGACATTGGGGCCCAAGCTGAGCTCAAAAGTGGTGGGGAGGGCTGAAGGGCTCTACGCGTCGCGTCGCAGACGCAGCTTAATCTGCTCATGGTTATGAACTTCGCGTTAACGCAAGGGAAGTATAATGGTAGCACCATCACTATCGTGGGAAGGAACGGTGTTCACAACAAGGTTAGAGAGATGCCTGTGGTTGGAGGTAGTGGGCTTTTCCGGTTTGCTAGGGGATATGCTGAGGCTAAGAGTCATTCTTTTGATCCCAAGTCAGGGCATGCTACGGTTGAGTACAACGTTTATGTCTTTCATTATTTTTGAGAAATGTTAGTAACATACTTTCTGACACACTCTTTTAAACATATTTCTTTTATTGGTTGAAATTTCTTAAAAATTATAAAAATTGCCAGTCTCATATCTTATTTAAAAACTTTTTTTCATGATTTTATAGTTTTCAATACAACTCAAACAATAATAGAGTGTGTGTTAAGAGAAATGTGTTAGAGAGTATTTTTAGCACTCCTCTTGATACTCTACGTTTAAGGGTTTAAATTCGGAGGGACAATGGTTGTAGTTATGCTTGCAGTGTGGTTACTATAAAGGTTCTTTAAATAGTTACTATGTAATTCGATTAAAATTAAAATATTACCTTGATGATATGTATAATAAAGGTCGGCATTTAATGTCAATGCTGATTAGTTTTACTTGGATGAATAAAATGTATTATAAAGGTTGACATTTACAGTCAATGTTGATTGGTTTGATTAGTGAAATAAAAATCTATTTTTGATTAAATTAATAACAACACTAAAAGTATCTAGCGGTATGTTATATGACTATGGACTTTAATCTAAAATCTGATTATATGAGATATTTTTTTGGCTTTACTGTTACACTCTTGGATTTTCCTCTTCCGGAGGCATATATAGCAGCCCTTACTAGCGATGATGCTCGGCTTTTCGTGCTTTTGTCGTTAGGGTTTGACCTCGTACGTGAACCCACCCACCTTGTATTTGTGAAAAAATTATTACATGATTCGAGTTCATCATGTGTCTATGACTAACTTTATGTGACATATATTAACTCTTTATTGTAAAATGAAAAATTTGGTTACGTATTACGTAAATATTGGTTGAGACCATAAACATGTGATAGTCTTAAAACATACAATAATTTTTCATATTTGTAATGTTTTCGTGGTTGGTATGATGGTTTTAGTAAGTATTTATGCGCTATTCTTCCCACAGTTTGGAATTGATTGAAGTAGGAAAATATTTCATTTACATCTAAAATATTACATCAAAATTGATGTTTCCACGTTTTAATAAAGGGTGCAAATATCCTTGAGGAAAGTTAATAAATGTGACTTAATATAATAACAAAGAAAGAAAGAGGCGTAGAAAAATGAAGTATACAAAATTAGAGTAAATATTAATTATATTCTTCATACACGTTTGTTTGATTTTTATTTTTTTTTGGTAGAGACTACAAGTATCTTTTATAGGAGGCTATCTTATTCAAGTTAGGTAGGGTTATTATAAGTGATAATACTTTTCTTTCAAATATTTAACACAACTATATATTCAAAACTCAAATTTAAGATTATAGATTGATGAGCTAAAACAACCCTATGTTAGTTTATCTATGTGATCGATGATTTCATACACATTTGTTTGTTTGACAGTAACAATAGAAAAGGTAATAAAATGAGAGTGGTTCTTTTTCAGAAGTAATGATCTAAGGTGAAAGAATAGGGCAATTATTCTTTTCATATGTTCAAATTGTTGGAGAATTAACCAAGTATATATCATGTTCTCATCAGTGTTTTCAATTTGTTTTTAGTGAACGTTTTTTTTTGGTACATTGAGAATAAAATAAACAAAGAAAGCACTAAAGGACTAAAACAGAATCCCGTAACACACAATCGAGGACTTCCAAGGGGGGAACGACCCATGTATGACCTAAAAACTCCTTCGTTGTCCCCATCACAGCTAAATTATGCGCAACAGAATTAGCATCCTGAGAAACATGAACGAGAGCCACATGCCAACACCGAAGCATGGTGGAACGTATATCTTGCAAGTGACCAGCATACACGTGCAAATGATTTCCTCCTCCCGCCACAAGGATATAGTATTAACCAAATGAAGACAATCACTCTCACAAATAAGTGATGTATATCCCAAACTCCATGCTTTGCAAAGACCCTTCGTTAAGGCAAGAACTTCTGCTAGTAAAGCATCACCCGGGCCTGCAGAGGAAGAGAATCCAAACATCCAATTACCAATGGAGCCCCGAACAACACTACCAATGCCCATCGTATTTTCATATGGCAACCAACTACCATTAATATTAAGCTTCAGGAAATCACCCATAGGCGGAGACCAAAGATTAGATGCAATATGAGATGAGAACATAGGATTATTCACACTAAATCTGGCAAACTCCACCTTAGAAATATGGATCATGCGACACATATAGTGAACACTCCAGGAATCATCCGAAAAAAATCATATTATTCCACCACTTCCAAACCCACCAAAGAGCAACCAAAGTAAGATGAATTGAAGCATAAGATAGCAACCTGTAATCCAGATGTAGATGTTAGAGCAATGGAAGAACTGAGTTACATTAAACCCCATTCTAAGCCAAATCTCTTTGGAATGAGGACAATCCCGAAGCACATGGAGGACATCTTTACAAGAAGAAGAACATCAGCTACAAGCACCAGTCTTCGCTAAATGACATTGGTACCTCTTACTGTTTGTAGGCATAGCCATGTTCAAAACTTGCCAAAGAAATAAACCAACCTTTTCCGGGGCTAGAGCACGCCAAACTTTCTTCCATATTGGATGAGCTACTGGAGAACAATTTAGCAACCAATTATAAGCAGAAGAGGTTGTATAAATATTAGTGGGATTAGGCAACCAAACAAGCACGTTGGCGCTTGCAGGTTGAGAAGGAATGCTTATAGAAAGAATGACATTAGCAATATGAGGAGGCAAAGATGTATATAACTGAGAAATATCCCAAGCTTCATGATGCCACAAGTCATAAACCTTAAGGCTTTAAGATTTGCACCCAAGGCTTATCAAAAGAGTGCAATAAATCCCAAATAAGCTTTCCTAATAAAGAAACATTAACTGCTCTTGAATCCTGTATGCCAAGCCCACCGAAATTCTTAGGCTTGGTTACAGTACTCCAACTCACCAAATGCCAACCGTGAGAAGAATTATTTGTAGATCAAAGCATAGCCTGGAACAACTGATCAATCTTCATACAAATTCCAGTAAGAAACCAAAATGCTTGCAGTGAATAAATAGGAATAGACGCCAACACCGACTTAACATTTTCAAAGTAATGTGATATATATTACACCACCTTTAAATAATCTTCACAATAAATGTGGTCTTTTTTTTTAATTGTTTGAGGAAACTACATCATGGGTAACAAGGTGCTCCACTTAATATGGAACTTCCTCCATTTAGAACTTCTCATGAAAATTAAAAGCTAGCTTTGCAAGAGAGTATGCAACTCTATTGCCATATCTGTAGGGACGAATTCACATTGTGAATTGGAGGGCCTCCCCCCATCTTGCAATTTAAAATTATTTCATATTAGAATAATTATTAAGGTCTTCTAATTTTTTATTTTAAATTTTTTAATATGTATAATATTTAAATATTAGGATAATTATTTTTATTTGGGGAGTGTTATTTATTATTTTTCTATTTCTTGACAAAATATTTTATTCTTCTTTTATGGTATTCGTTGTGAAGATAAATGACATTGTCATTTTTTCTTTCTTTAACAAATATTCTATTTTTTTATTCTTTTTTGTGAAAATAATTGTATTTTCCCTCTTTTTAAACAAATTATCTGAGTATCAGTCATTTTCTTTTTTTAATAATATTTTCTTTTATAATCTATTATTTCTATTTTAAAGGTTATAAATAATTATATTTGCAATCAAATAATTTAATTAGTCTTCCCTTTATATTGATTTGATTATAAATGATTTGAAAATTAAAGATTATTTATTATTAATGTTTACTAATAGGACAAATTTACAAACACTATATAAAGAATTGGCAGCTTAGACTTTGAGACATATCAACAAATATTGTCTTTTCCTATCACTATTCTTTGCATATTTTCTTTGTTTTTTACCTCTCATATTTGTATTTCAAGCTAGCTATAGTTACCATTGCCAGCTTGCAAAGGGATATTAGAGTATATGTTAATTAGTTAGTTTGTTGAGAAGTTAGTTACATATGGTTAGTTCAACAAGAATATAAATAGGAGCATTTGTAATCTATTTTCATTATCTTTTATCAATTCAATATATTACCTTCTAAGTATGCTCTCTACTTGGCTTATGCCTATGATCTATATCCCTCTCATCCTTTGATTACTAACAGTTTGTGATTGGATGACAGTGTAAAATTGTTTTATACTATCACCATATAGTCCATTTTCTCTTTATTAATTTTATTTTATATTTTTTGGGTTTTTTTTAGTGCAGATCCTCTAAAGTAAAATGGTAAAGTATTTGGTAAAGTAATAACATTATTGGTCCACATAACACTTAAATTATAAAACCTACCACACATGATCCATTCTTTGTATACACACATATTGTTTCCATTTCATTTAAAAAACCATCTCTAGAGTTCATCACAATTCTTATAATATATATTTATATTTATATTTTAAAAATGAAATAAATTCTTTATATTCTCTCTTTCTGTGACTACATATAGCCATATTATTCTTATTTTATAACATGTATTTTATAAACTTTTATATCAAATGAATGTTTTTCTATAATTAGTTATCTAATTGTAAAAAATATTTAACTTTTAATTGTTTTAATTAATATTTAAGTTTATTCAAACAACGTTAATTATAATAAAATATTTATAAATCTAGGCACTACCTACTCTAAGGATGTTTTGTACTTCCTTTCTTTCCAGAATAATAGGTTTAAGAATTTTGAGTCTTTTGTCTCAATATTTTAATAATTTAAGACTGAGTAATGGAACTCTTTCACTATTATTTTTTATTTGTGATAATAATGATAACTTTCGTAGATTTTTATGATTGATTTGAAATTTGACTATTTTGTTTATTTCTTTTTCAAAAAATTTCTTAATTTTTATGATTTTTTTATGAAATTTAGAAAAAAAAGTACCAACCCAAATAACCAATACAAACCAATCCAAATTAATTTAAATTAATTTGATTGAGATTGACTCCTCAAAGGTACATAAGTTACTCAATTTAAATGCATATTTCGTTCAACTTGAACTAACTTAGCGAACTGACCCTTTGGTAAGCTCTCCATCAAACAATTTAAATCCTTGAGGCCCTCAAAAACAATTTATGTTATAAATATGTAATAGTTTAATAATTTAATCTGTCAACCAACTTTTATAATTTAATGAATGATAACTTAATGTGATTTCTTACATTCATTTAAGTTTTTTTTCCCTTATTAAATTACTCCATTTTCTTTTTTTGGAGGGTAATTACTCCATTTCTTAAATTAAGGAGAAAGCGTCAAAATAATCGAACTTACATTTTTTTTTGGCTTAATTACACTTCGTGCCATTCAAGTTTCATCATTTTGCTGATTTTGCCATCGTGTTTTTTTCTTTCGTGTTTTGCCACCCTATTTCTGAAATCTTGCAAATTTTGTCCAATCATCAACTGTTTATTAAATAAAAATTTGCAAAATTGGGTAAAATTTGCAAGATTTCAAAATAGAATGGCAAAATACAAAAGAAAAAATACGGTGGCAAAATTTGCAAAATAATAAAGTTTGGGTGACACAAAATGTAATTAAGTCTTTTTTTTTGTCGGCCAAAAGAAATTTTATTTATACATGATACAAGAGGTACCAACCCTTTTACATATTAAGCCAAACCTCTGCATACATATTCAGCTTGCAATAAAATATCTGCATGATTATCTAACAGCTGCATACATGAAATTTGAACCTGCATAACTATTCATCAGCTGTATACATGAAATTTGCATCTATATCTCTGCCCCTTCTGTCCAAGACAATTTGATCCAACTAATTTCCTTTCACATAGTCCACTCTACAATGTTAGCAGCACATCCTGCAATCTCCATGTTGATCTGATATTATTCTAGACACCAAGTATTTTTAGTGTCCGCTACTTTCCATGCTACAATCCCTTCAAACATTCCATGGGATTCATAGACCATCCAATGAAAGAGAAGGAAAAATTCTTCATCCTATTGGACATCCATAACCACGATCTATATTTAGTTAACCCAAGCACACATTCAGAATTGGGAACTTCCTGTTTAAAATTAGTTGACTTCCTGTTTAAATTTAGTTAGTTACTCCGTACTCATATTGTAATCCAGATGTTCGTATTGACTTGGGAGGAAATAATAAATAAATGGCAGCAATTATATGGCAATGAAGAATTAAACATGAGGCACGCCTGGTCAACGCCATGGCTTCAGATAAGGTTTGGCTTTTGCCTTAGTTCGCCTAACCGTGACATCGATCAGAGGAACTCTTTGTGGAGAAAAAAAGAAATACTTATATATAATTAACCCTCACGTAAAAGTTCATTAGATTTAAAAGTCATGAATAATACAAATTATTATTTATGTCTTCTACTAAATTTCACTTAATTAATTTAAGAGTAAAGACGAAAGGCAAAGAATTTCCGGAAAATAACTGTTCTTTCTTAAAATTTTAATAAAAAAATAGGCTTAAATATATTTTTAGTCTTTCATTTTACATGAGCTTTTGCTTTTAGTCCCTCTTAGTTTTTTTCATTGTTTTAGTCCTTTATTTTTTTAACATAAACAATTTTAATCCCCACCATTAAGTTAAGATCGTTAACTCTTGACGTGGCTAACAGTGAGCCACGTCAGTGTTGACACATGGCATGTAGTTATCCTACATGAATTATGAGGATTAAAATAAGTGTCAAATAGGATTTTACATTTATTTTTAATTTAGAAATTGTTGTTTGAAATTAAAAATTAAAACCTACCATGTTATCGAAAAACACCTGTTTTTGGAAAAAGTTCTTATCAAAAGGGACTTACAGCCACAAGTATTCCTCTCCCCGTAGGTTGACCATGGAAAGACCAAGTATGTGTTTGGTAAGAAGGAAAGAAATAAGTAAAAAATAGAGTGGATAAAAATAAAGAAAGGAGAAATAAATGAATATAAATAGATGAGAAATAGAGTTAAAATAGAGGTGTTTGGTTAAAGAGAAATAGATAAAAAATAAGAAAGAGAAATAAAAAATAAAATTTAATTCAATTCAATTTTTTATATTAAATTAAAATTTTAAATTAAATAATCGATTAAGAAAATTAGATAATTGACTATCAGATTCAATATTCATCTATTTAGAAAAGCATTAGTCTACTATCAGTAGAAAAGCATTGAATAGTTGACTATCTATAAATATAATAACAGAGACTTGAATTTTTGTAGGCCATTGATGGAAACTAGAACTTTATAATAGCCATTAAAAATTAATAGAATTAATTTTATTTATTGATGAATTAAATTTTTCACATTAATGATATTTATTACATAGGTATTAATGTAACACTTAATGTTTTCATGTAGTATTTTTATAAATATATAAATAAATATTTTATTTAAATAGTATTAAATATTGTATTTATTAAATTTAATATATTTATTAAATTTAATAATTAAAATATAATTTTATTAAATGTATGACTTTTCATCAAAATCTATATATATTAAATCCAAAGATGATAAAAAAAGTTAGATATATAAATAATATAATAATAACATTAAATATTATATTAATACTTATGCTCAAATTTATTATTTTAAATTATTTCTTTAAAATATATTTCAAAAAGTTTTCTTAAAACATAATAATAACGTAAATATTATAATATTACAAAAGTTAGATATATATTTAAAAACTAATGGTTTTATAAATATGTAGTTAAATTTAAAATAATTCATAATATTTTATTTTAATTAATAATTAAGTATATAAATTAAAAAATAAATTATTAACTATATACATAAGTCTAGATTTTATAGATAAATGTTAGAGATATAAATATTGTAATAATACATTAAATATTATAATATAAAAAATTTAGATATTTTTTATACCTAATGACCTAATTATATATATATACTTAATAAATATCCTTATATTTTTTCATTTTAGTTATTAAAATATATTTCACGAACAATAATAATTAAAACTAATAATTTTATAAATATGTAGTTAAATTTTAAATAATTATATATCTATGAAAAATAGACTTGAACTAATGTGAGTCGTTGATGGATACTTGAAAAATAGCCATTAATTGAATCTAATTAAATTTAAAGTACCTAATTATATTTAATGAATTTAATTATAATAAATTAGTATTTAATGATATTAAAATAAAGAATGAAACTGTTTTTAAATTTAATACTATTTATAGCTATTAATTAAAATTAATATTATATCATCGTTTTTGACTTTTGACAATTAAATTGATAGATTACATTCTCTATATAAACTCGAGCAAAATGTTGGGAGAGTAACCATTTTGGTCCCTCTTATTCAGATTTTAGTGATTTTTGAGTTATTTTTCTATTTCAATGATTTATTTATCGCTATATCTTATTTAAGCCTGACCGGGAAGTATTTTTGATTATATCATTGCACAACTTTATTCTATGGATCAACCCTCTTTTTTTTTTTTAACAATTTAAAGTGATTTTCTTTGTATTGATTCTTTAGTCTTTTGGTAAATATATTCTTTTATGCTAATTTTTATATTGTTTACTTGAGAGTAATTATATGTATGTTATTATAGGGAGAAATATTCTTCTTAAGTTCAAGACAAGTTTGTAAAAAGGAAAAGTATGCATGATTAAAAATTTTGTGATGCTAAAGGATAACGACAAATTTAGGTAAAATGTATATAACAAATTCTAATTCACTTATAATAAATATGAAATATAACTTTTGTTTTTGTTACAATTTTTTTTCATGTTGCAATCGGATGAAGAATCATGTGATAAAAAACAAAATGACTTTTTTAAGTTCTAAATGTATAAGAAAAAAAGATTATTTTTATAGCAACTTTTTTTAATGTTTGTTCGATTAATTGTTAATGATAAATATGGTTATGTTTGTGCAACCAAATATATTGTCTAGTTAGTAAATTTTTTACATAATCAAACACAAATATTGTTAACACTAATCATAAATTTAATTTGAATAAAATTGAAAAAATAATTGAATCAATTTTATATGTCAACTAAAAAAATAAAGGAAACATAATTTAGCAATAGCATCGACGATAATTGATAAACAACCTACCAATTTTGACTTTTGCAATATCCTACTTTGATACAATGTTATTTTTTTTTTTTTGAAATTTTTCATTGAATATGAAGTTGAATTTTGCAGCATGAGACTTTTGCAAAATTTTATTAAATTGAATTAATAATTGTATTAAATATTTGTTAAATATGGAATTGAATTTTGATGTTAATCTATACAAGACTTCATAAAAGTTATTTCACAATTTAGTTGTTGAATAAAAATACCAAAACATATAAATTAATTAAAAATTTTAAATATTTAGAAATAAATTGAAATGATAAAAAATCTGGAAAAATAAGTATTACGCAAAATGAATTAATATTTACCAATAAAGGAATCATAAGAACTATTTACAAAACAAATAACGATCAATTAATTAATATTAAAATACATAAATAATGAAATATATCTTTAGTGATTATTGTTCATAAAACATATATTAAAGTAATAAAATTAAAAAAGTAAAATAAACTTAAGAAAAAATTAATGTAGTTTTTAATATTATTAATGTGGTATTTTTGTAAATAAATAATTAATTTTTCTCTCTGTATTATTAATTATTGTTTGTATTTATTAATTATAATACATAATTAATTTTATGTTTTCTTTTTGAATAAAAATTATATTTCTATTATAAGAATAAAAATATTCAATTATTGTATGTATCACTATCAATTTATATATTATTATATAAGTATTTTTTTCATATTATCTGTTATTTTTACAATAAATATAGTTAAATCTTTTTAATTATAAAAATAAAAAATATATGTTAATATAATACCCACAATAATTAAAATAAAAACTCAATTTTATATATTTTTGAAGTTTACTTTTAATAAATAGTTAAATTGCTTACTTTAATGATAATTATTACACAATTTTGGTGATTGAAAGCTAATAATAATATAATAATAATAAATAATAATCATAAATAGAGTCCTTTAAAATTTATAAGGGTCAATAATATTATAATTTTTTATTCTTATAAATTCAAACATTAATACTAATAGTAATAGTAGTGCATTAAATTGATTAATTAAATAGTATATAATCTACAACACTGATTAAATTTAATATAAAAATAATATACAAATAAAACAACAACAACAACAACCATAATAATAGAGGTTTTTTTCGTAACGGTCAATTATAAGACATAATGATTTTTAATTCTTATAAATTTAGACGTTAAAACCATTACATATCATAAATGTAAAGCAGTTGTAGAGTATACAATAATAGTATAGTTATTGTTATTAATAACGTTGTCTTTTTGAATTCACTGAGACTTAGAAATAATAATTCTTATAGATAAATAATAGTGTGTAATAATATTAAAAAAATTAGTAATACATGTAAATAATAATTCTTATAGATAAATAATCCTTATAATAGTTAAATTATCATATATAAAGTATGAAACATAATAATCCTTATAGATAAATAACTTTCAAAAGTAACAAGTACTGAAATTAAAATCAAAGAACAAATAATAATAATAGAAAAATTTCATTGCACTGATCAGGAGCGTTCAAGTTATGTCGCAATGTGGTTAACCAACTCAACTTCAACAATATCATATAAATATAATTAATATCTTCAAAATGATTAAAAATATAATTTTAAAATAATTAACAACTATATCTATTTAATAAAAATCACACTATTTCAACAAATTCAAAATAAATTTTAATTTTTACAACATTTAAAAATTATTATTTATAACCACATAAAAATCAATTACATGTTAATATAATATCCACAATAACAAAAATGAACACTCAAATTTAGATAATTATATATTATACATTCATATTTATTATATTTACATTCTTTTTGAATTTATACATTTCATATAAGTATTGCATCACTATTATTACTTGGAGAAAGAATAAATCATAGTAAATTTCAATAGACTTAATATTTTTGAAGATAAGAATTGCTCAATTAAAAATATAATTAATCATTTTCCTCAATTTTAATGTAATTATATTTATTATAATACTAAATATACTAAAAAACAATACTTTTATTTATGTACATGTATTTAAAAAAAAAATACTAAATACAAATATAAAAAATGTATAATTTACACAAATCCATGCAAGGCACGGGTTTAAGGAAAAAACTTAGATACAGTATTTTAAGTACTGTTAATGTTGTTCTCCAATCAAAATTAAATATTTACCTCGGTAATCTGTATGCATTAAATTATTTTATAAATTACCAAGGTGAATCTCCAATTCTAATTAGAGAACAACACCAACAATACCTAAGGTACTTTTGTCCCGGGTTTAAAATCTAGTTTAAATTAAATAGTTGACTATCAATGGTTTGATCGGTATTTTTTCGTCATTTCATAT
Organism: Spatholobus suberectus; assembly: GCA_004329165.1. NCBI lineage: Eukaryota > Viridiplantae > Streptophyta > Magnoliopsida > Fabales > Fabaceae > Spatholobus > Spatholobus suberectus. Next base: position 61,112,003 of record CM014732.1, read on the forward strand.
CTGTTTTATGCGGAAACATATTTTGGTGGAACCCATCACCTTTTATTTTCTCACATCTCCATTTTCACTCTACCAAACAACTCAAATTATTTCTTCCCTACCCATTTTCACTCTTCCAAAACAGAGGGCAAATATGTAGTTACATTCAAATCAGATGCAAAAATTGGTCGTCGAGCCTGGGGTTTGCGTCTACCAAATTCACCGTGTTTACGAGACTACCAAATTCTGGTGGTAGGCTCCTAAAAGTCCAGCCATCTTATCAAATTGGATTTGGTGTTTGCGAAACGCAGACGCAAAAATTGGCCGTCTACCAATTTAGGTCTTTCAATATGAACTTTTTCCTTTATACTTGTGTCTTTCAAAAAGATGTACGTTTCTAATTTTTAATTTTAAATAACAATTTTCAAATTAAAAATAAATATAAAATCCTATTTGGCACTTATTTTAATCCTTATAATTCATCTAAGATAGTTATATGTCATGTGTCAATGATGATGTGGCTCACTGTTAACCACGTCAAGAGTTACATTGGTGGGGACTAAAATTGCTTACGGTAAAAAAATGAAGGACTAAAATAACGAGAAAAAATTTAGAGGGACTAAAAACAAAAACTTATGTAAAATAAGGGACAAAAAATTTATTTAAGCCTAAAAAAAATAATCATTTCTCTAAAACAAAGTTTATCTAGAGAGGAAAAATTCATTTTAATAATCTTTCCATTTAAAAAAAAAAGAAATTCCGTCAAAGAAATACCTTAGTGCAAAAATGAGATTAAATTACTAAGCAAGTCCTTGAACTATTTGAGAATTTTTAAATAGGTCTATAACCTAAACTTTTCTTTTTTTTGTTAATTTGGGTCCTTAATCATGTATTTTTTTTTTCAATTGAGTTTTTAAGGTTTTTAAAATTGCCATAAATTATCATTTTCTAATAGTTTTCAGCTGTTAAAAATTAACTTTAGAGATTTGTTTTTTTAGTTTAGAGACCCAATTTTAATATTTTTGTTAGTTTAAAGTCCTATTTAAAAATTTACAAATAGTTTAGACCTATCTAATAATTTAACCTAAAAATGAAAGAGAGGAGAATCGTCCTCTTAATGCAGAAAAATGAAAAAAAAAAAATAGAAAAATAGGATGGAATGAAATAGAGGAAAAATTTAGTGTACAAATATAATAAGTTTAAAGAAAAAAAAAAAAACTACATATGATAATGTCTTCACTCTTCAATCACTAAGGACTCGAAGAACTTGGCCAAGGCTGCATGGTTATATGTCAGTGCATGAAATACCAAGTCATAGTTACAAAGTTCTATCAATCAATAACTCTGCACATCGCACATCGAATTCACCTTACCACATGCTGCTTATTGAGTTCTCTTTAAAGAAATAACTTTTACAATAATAACAACCTAAAGGGTGACAAATTCGTATACGAACTGCATGCCTATGCGTAATTGTTAACTATGTGCCATGCCAAACAAGCACGTACTCGCTTAATGCTTCCCAACTCTAATTTCCCCAGTTCCCCTCCCTGTTTATAAATTCTCCCATCCATTCTCTCCACTCTCCACATTCAACTTTTGTTACACGAGCAAAACTTGCCCTAATCACCAAAACCATGGCTACCCAATTTCTCATATTCTTCCTTCTTTCCACCACTGCCCTCACCTCCGTCACCGCCGAAGAAGGCACCAGTTTCGTGGGCTCACTGAACCACAACTTCTTGGGCTTGAAAAACAAAGAAAAACTCAGCCATTTCAGGTTCTATTGGCACGACATGGTGAGTGGAAGCAACGCCACCGCCATTCAAATCGTTCCCCCAGTCCCAAAATACAACGCGACCACTTCGTTTGGTTTGGTGAGAATCTTGGACAACGCTCATGGTTATGAACTTCGCGTTTACGCGAGGGAAGTACAATGGCAGCACCATCACTATCGTGGGAAGGAACGGGGTTCACAACAAGGATAGAGATATGCTTGTGGTTGGAGGTAGTGGGCTTTTCTGGTTTGCTAGGGGATATGCTGAGGCTAAGACTCATTCCTTTGATCCCGAGTCTGGGCATGCAACGGTTGAGTACAACGTTCACATCTTTCTTGAAAACTACAAACATTTATGTGTCTCGTATCTTATTTATTGATTTTTTCTTATGATTTGGTAGTTTTCAATAGATTTCGACCGATAATAAATGTGTGTTAGGAATAGTATGTTAGAGAGTGTTCCCAACACTCCTATTGATGCTTTAGGTTGTCGTTAAGGGTTTAAATTGGGAGGGACAATGGTTGTAGTTATGGTTGCGCTATAGTTAGTAAAAAGGTTATTTAATTAGTTGCTACGTAATTCGATTAAAATTAAAGTACTACCTTGATGATTTGTATAATAAAGGTTGGCATTTAATGTCCATGCTGATTAGTTTTACTTTGATAAATAAAATTTATTATAAGGTATACATTTAAGGTCAACGTTGTTTGGTGAATTTCTTTTTTGGTTCCCGTGTTGATCAGTGAAATAAAATTCTAGTTTTGATTAAGTTAATAACAACACTAAAAGTATCTAGCTGTATGTTATATATATGGCTGCGGACTTTAATATAAAACCTGATTAATTATATGAGATACTTTTTTGGCTTTACTGTTACACTCTTGGACTCTTAGTTTCCTCTTCCGGAGGCATATATAGCAGCCCTCACTTGTGGTGATGCTCAGCTTGAGTGCTTTTGTCGTTAGGGTTTGATCTCGTACGTGAACCCATCCACCGTGAATTTGTGAGAAAATTATTACATGATTCATGTCTGTCACATGTCCATCATTAACTTTACGTGGCATATAGTTGAGTGTTATTAACTCTTTATTGTAAAATGGAAATTTTGGTTACTTATTATATAAGTATTAGTTGAAAACATAGACATGTGATGGTCTCAAAACATACAATAATTTTCGTATTTGTGATGTTTTTGTGGTTGGTATGATAATTTCAACAAATATTTATGCGCTATTCTTCCCGCAGTTTGCAATTGATTGAAGTAGGAAAACATTTCATTGAAATCTAAAGTAATACATCAAAATTGATGTTTTCACGTTTTAATAAATGGTGCAAGTATCCTTGAGGAAAGTTAATATGTGCGACTTAATCTATTATATATACAATCGAAAATAATCTAAAAAAGAAAAGTTTCACGTGTCAACTTCTAAAGCAATTTATAAGGAATCTCACTCCATTTGGCAACACTAGAGCATTTCTCTCCTTTTTTTGCTTACATGTCAACCTCATATTCATTTGCATACAAATCAATTTATGGATAATTATGATACAATTTACAAACAGTTAAGACATGAAATATTAGAGAATTAGAATAAATGTTACATACGATAAAAATGGTAACTGTACAACATTGCAATAAATATAAATCAATTTTTTAAAGAAACAACTCAAAATAAACTTGATATCTAACCAATTTAATATATATATATATATATATATATATATATATATATATAAGTAAAAAAATTATTAAATCAAGTCAAAATAGAAATAAAAGGAAACACTAAATAGATTGAATTTTCTGATTAATTTTTATTTTTGGATGAGTTTTCATTTTTAAATAATTATTGAATTATTATCCACATTAAACTCAACACATTATTTGAATATGTTATTTGAATAAGTATATATTCCACTTAAATTATCAATTAAATAATTAAATCTTAAATTGATTTTGGTTTTATATAACAAGAAAATCAATTTTACAAATTTTATTAAATGTTATTTATAATCACAATAATTATGATAATATTTTTATTTTGAATTAATAAAGGCCATTACAACTAATATATTGAGGATTCTATCTATTTTTATTTCATTAGTGTTTTTCTCTATGTTTATATATCAAAAAATCAAAATTGAAGATCTTTCATTTGTCCATATTCTTCAATTTCTTCCTTTGATATGCATAGGGCATGCTACCAAAAAGGGTAAACTCCCAGTTTATTCTGTTGATGTTATAAATTAATGTTTCTATTATTCTCTCATTCTACCTAATCAATGAAATTATTTCTTCTTAGTATGGGATATGTTTTGCTAACTTTGACAGGAAAGATAAGTAATGAGTCTATGTTATTATTCTCAATTTTTTTTATCATTTTTTGTTTTCAACTTTTGTGGTAATCTCTCACTTTTTTGACTGCATTCTTAACCCATTTAAAATTTATGTGTTTCATGAAATTCTTCATACTTTGTGTTTAATATATATTTTTGTTGGCGATGAAAAAGGTAAGCAATTAATCAATTTTATTGTTCTTCATTTTTTCTTAATTTTTCTTTTTTTATTCAACTTTTGTGGTGATCTTGCACTTTTTTTTTTTGCATTCTTAAACAATATTAAAATTTACTTATTTAATCTCCAATGGGTATAAAATGGATTTGATTATCACAATCTTACTTATGCACTGTATTTGTTTTTGCAGCTCTTGCTTATTATATTTTTTATGATATTGTCTCATTTACGTTCTACGTCTGTTGCTGTAATAGATAGGAATAGGAAGAGTTGTTTGACTCTGTCCTTGAAATAATGATTGAAGCTAGATTTAGATTTCATATTTTTATGTAGAATATTATGTATAGATTCAATTTTTTTTAGAATACTTTACTGTTATGTTGATAATTATGAATGTTTATAGGAACCATAACCTAAGTTATGTATCTATCTTTTGATTGCAATGTTGTGATTAAGAATTAGTAATTTTAGATTATGTAAACTCAATTTTGCATAGTACATTTACTTTTGTTATATGATTTTATTTATTTATTCACATTCATTATATGATAATTTAAATCCAAATAGTGTCATAAAACATTTCCTTCCTTTTCTTTTTCTTTCTTTCTTCGTTTATTAATAGGAATTCTTTACTCAGTCTTAATATCAATACAGTGACCCTATACAATCATATTACATATAATTTAAAAATATAAAAAATAAAAATAATATGTTATTAAAAATAGAAAATATAATTTTCATAATTTAAATTATCATCAAATTAATTTATTTGTAAGTGAACATTTTTTTAGTGTTAATATTATCCATGTTAAAATATAAATTAATATACAATTAAATAATTAAAAAAATTGTCTATGAATCAAAATATTATATATGATGATAAAAGTATCATTTTTGCTCCATAGAATTACGATCTACATAAAAAAATAATCATGGAAGAAATGGGTAAAAATTTGTGAAAAATATTAAAATAATATTTTGAATAAATAATAGTAAAATAAAAAATATAATTTAGAAGTTTACAAAAAGTTAAAAATTATAAATTGATAGAGTATAATATTGAATTAAATCTATAATATATATGAAGAAGTAATTTTAAAATAATATTTATTATAGTAATATAAATATAAATTTCTTATTATTATAATGCAAATATTTATCGTATAATTATCGCATTGATTTCAATAGTTTATATGAGATTAAAATCATTTGTGACTTTTTTGCTTTTATATAGAAAAACACCATTTGAGTTTCTTTGACATTTATATACCAAATTTGTGCTTTTATATACTAAAACTTTGTTTGGAATTTTTTCTGCATTTATATGCCACCAAATCAAAATCAATTAACGTAATTAGTGTAATTGCTATTAGATATGAAATAGTACAGAAATAAAATTATGCTAGCAACTTTTTAAATTCTAATCTTTTTAATTATTATTACATTAGTTTCATGGGCATATATGAGATACAAACCATTTGAGATCTTCTTTTGCTTTTGTATACCAAAATTTCTGCTTTTATATGTAAAATATTGGTTGAGATTCTTTCAGCTTTTATATACTAACAAAATAGAATTGAATAATATAAGTAATGTGATTATTATTATTATTAAATGAGAAACAGTGCACAAATAAAATCAACTAAACAATGTTTCAAACTCTAATGTTTTCTGTTATTATTGCATTGATGTCAAGAGGTTCATGAGATTCAAACCATTTGAAATTATTTCTAATTTTATATACCTAACTTGCCTAACATCTTCAATACCTAAAATTGATTTCATAAATTAAAATAACAAAAAGATTTGAAAAGAATGCCTAACATTTTTCAATTTTTATTGCTTATAACAAAATTTAAATAGTTAAATAATACAAATATATAAAATTTAACATTAAATTATAACTAATTCATTTAAATAAATAATTAGATAATACATTATCATATATATAACTTTAATAATTTATATATCATTGAAGATTATACTCACGACAAAATATTACATAATACAATTAAAACTTTGAATTAGTCTAAAATTTTTGAAATGTTATTCATAATAAATTATTACTATAAATATAAGACAAAAAATAAAGACATTAATTTATATGAGTATTTAAATATGTGTTAAAATTTGCACCTACTAACAAAAAATTGGTAAAGTTAAAAAATTATAAAAAATAAATTTAAAAAAACATAATATTTTAAAAAATTGAACCTTATTTTTTTAAAAAGCACTACACAAGCTATTTTGCTGTAGAAAAATTTAGGGGTCGAACAATTATTATTAGCCGAAACAAAATAAGAGTAGTGAAATTATTATTTAAGCATTAATTTATCTTTTTTCATTATTAATTTTCTTATTATAATCTATAAGTCTAAATATCCATAAATCTATTTTCTTTTTTTTCAAATAGAATTGTTTAAGTAAAAAACATTATTAAAATCGAGACTATGACAACTTAATCACACCTTACAATGAAATAGTCTTTTCTCAATGTCAAGCCATTGATTAAGAAACAAGAAAAGTTTTTGCATTGGTTCTTCCAAACCCTCCATTCTTGCCTTAATTACAAAGCCAATTTTCATATTTCTCTTCTTTAACTTTTAATTTTATACAAATATTCTTAATGATTAATAAATAATTAAAATGAAATAGACTCAAACCATTAAAAAAAAGATGGTATTTTCATGTTGGTGATAATAAATTGTTATGTTACCTTAAATATTAATGTGATGAATAATAATAATAATAATAGCAACAGCAACAACAATAATAAAAATAATAAATTTTATGGTCATGTTTTATATTTATTATCATTATTTTATTATTTTATAATAATTTATAGTATTTATGTATTATAATGATTATCGTGATAATAAATTATTATATTCATTAAATACTAATACTAATATAATGAATAATAACGATCAAGATATCTATTATCTATTATATGCTATAAAAAAAGGTTTTGTCATGAAGGTAGATGTCACGTGGCAACACCACGTTGATTTTTTTTTGGCCAAAATGTCGCTGAATTATTTTATTTTATTTTTTAATTTATAAAGATATACAATTACAGTAATTAAGATGATTATTTACTCATTAAATATTTAATTACGATCATTAATTATAATTTAAACATTCTAATAATAATACAATTATATATTATGATTCAAATTAATTAATAACACTAATATATATCTTAATTCAAATTTATAACAAATTTAAATTAAGAAATCTCGCAAGATTTATTTTAGGCAAATGCATACCAAAATTATTTTTCTTTCTTAATTACAAATATTTTTTTCCCATTTTTAATTAATTAATTGATAAGACTACTCTCTCTCTCTCTCTCTCTCTCTCTTTATATATATATATATATGTGTGTGTGTGTGTGTGTGTGTGTGTTTATGTGTATATATGTGTATATGTGTATATGTGTATATACACATATACACATATACACATATACACATATACACATATATATACATACAAACATACATATATATATACATATATATACATACATATACATATATATACATATATATATATACATATATACATATATATTGACTCAAATTTATAGCAAATTTAAATTTAAATTAAGAAATCTCGTGAGATTTATTTTAGGAGAATTAAGGTGATTATTTAATTATTATAATTTTAATTATTCAAAATGGTGATAATGAATTATGATTTGAACATTTTAACTAATAATACAATTATATATTTTGATTCAAATTAATTGATAGCACTAATATATATCTTGATTTAAATTTATTCCAAATTTAAATTTAAATTAAGAAATATTATGAGATTTATTACGTAAAGATGAAAATGTTACATGAAAGACCAAACCTACTCGAAATTACAAGAGAAAGAAATTAGAGAAATGCTACTATCACTCTCTCTAACCCTCTATTAATTGTTGAAATTTATTGAAAATCACAAATTTTAGTATGTCCCACTTCCAAATTAAGAGAAAAATTCATTAAATAAAAGGTAGGACCTACCAAAATTTGTGATTTCTAATAAATTTCAGCCAATAGTAGATAGAGTGTTAGAAAGAAAATATTAGAAAGGGTGACGCTAGCATTTCTCAAAATTATTGGTCTCTTACTTATAAACCAAAATAAAATAAGATCAATAACATTATATAAACATTACCTTTTCTTTGAATTTATCATTATTTTTTTTTATTGTAACCTATAAATTCAAATACACACAAATCTCTTTTTTTTTTTCAATTAATGTTAGTCATTTTTTCTTTTATGAAGGAAACATTTTTCTAAAAAAAACTAATAATTATAAAATGTAATACAAAATATTTTTACTATTAATATTTCTTATTAAATATATATATGTGTGTGTGTGTGTGTTTGCTTTTTTGATAGGGATTATAGTATCTTTTACAGGAGGTAATCTTGTTCGAATTAGGTAGAACTACTATAAGCGTAAAAAGTTCTTCTTCAAGTATTTAACATAGTTACATACTTAGGACTCGAATTCGAGACTACTGTTTGAGCTAAAACAACTCTATGTCAATTAGGGATGACAAAAAAATCCGCACTCGTGGATAAAATCCATCATGGGTAGAAAACAGGTAGTTTTAATAGGTATTGGTAGACAATTTAAATGGTATCTTGCTATCCATTTATTAACAGGATCATGGTACCTCATACCCGCAGATACCCACTACATGCCATTGTATATTTACTTAAATATTCTTATATATTAATATAGATAAAATTACATAAAATTTGTCTTAAATTTTTAAAACGATTGTTCATTACAGGAAAAATTTAATACAATTATATTATGGGAGAAAAAGAATATAAATTTGTGGTCCTTTAAACTATTTTTTTTTAGAAAAATTGTTAGAATATTTATAATCTATGTTCAAAGTGATTATTTTAAATAACAATTCTTTAATTTATAAATTCAAAGTGATATTTACAGTATCTTATGGTTATCCATAACATACAAAATAAATTTGTTAATTTTTTTATTTTTTAAGAAGTATCCATGGATATTGACGGATATACCTGCGAATGTTTTTAATATTCGCGGGTATCCACTTAACGAGTACCAATGTGGGTAACAAGGTGAGTTTTTATCTAGTGGGGTAGATAGTGGGTAGCTACTACTCATGTCCGCCCTGCCCCATTAACATTCTTAGTGTTAGTTGATTCACGTGCTCAATGGTTTCATACACATTTGTTTTTTTTTTTTTCACAATAAAGAGAAAAAAAGGTAATAAAATGAGAGTGGTTCTTTTTAGAAGTAATGAGAGATGAGTTATATTTTAGGTACAGAAATGACATTGTTATTAAAAATGATGTGAGCTGAAAGGATAGGGCAATTATTCATTTCATATGTTCAATTTGTTGGAGAATTAACCAAGTATATATCATGTTCTCATCATTGTTTTCAAATTTTTATTTTTTTTTTTATGAACGTTTTCAAAATAATGTGATATATATTACACCACCTTTAAATATTTCTCACAATAAGTGCGGTCTTTTTTTTGTTTTTTAGGGTGGAATGCTGGATGTAATATTGCAAATAATTGTTTGAGGAAATTACATCATGGGTAACAAGGTGCTCCACTTAATATGAAACTTCCTCCATCCAGCACCTCTCATGAAAATTAAAAGCTAACTTTGCAAGAGTGAGCAACTCTATTGCCATACATGTGTGAAAAGTAAATCACAAAAATCAAAAGAATTCCCCAACACAAAGCAATCATCTAGTATAGTCCTTTCACATAGCTTTTACACTTGCTTATTTTGTCCTTTCTAATGTTGAAAGAGCTGGTAGCTAGCAATTTGTCTTAAACTCCACTTTCACCAGGCATAACTGTCTAGCAAATTGAAGAGACCATCGAAAGCACATTGTTTTTGTTGTCATTGGGTCCACTAGTGATGCTTTAAAAATACGCTTAAGAATAAGCATACCCTTATCACGGTAGTAACAAAAGAACGTGAGTCTTGATATCGAATCCAAAAGACTAAGTGACAATTACAAGTTTCTAGAGATTTTATATTATTTAGGTGAAATGAAATAGATAGAGGATTAATTTAATAATGATAAACGTGCAACAGAAATTGTAAAACAAGCAGTGGCAAGTGGAGAAAAATTCAGAGGAAGATAAGCATAGGGTTGTGGTTTTCTTTGTGTTCTTAAATTTTTTCACATCTAATTCTAACTGAACCTCGTAATATTCGTCAATTACCAATAATCCCCTGCTAATTTTATTGTCAATTATTGATCACGAATTACAACAATCCTTTTTAAGTTAATTTCTCAATTGGTCATGTGAAAGATTAAAACCCTAGGAAGGTATGAAGAACAAAGGGGAGGATCAATTAATTAATTAATTCAATTGAAAATTAGGAATAAAGGTTGATCACATAACAAAGCTCAATTTGATTACTCTACACATTTACCAATTAATTGCGATACAGCAACTGTTCAATTAATTGATTTAGAGCACATAAGAGATGATCAATTCCAAGTAAGAGATAAAAACAATAGAGCAGTCTAATTGACTGAATAAAATGTGAATTCAATTAAAATTGAACATTTAGGAGTTTCAAATACAAAGTACGACACAACTCTAACAAGAAGTTTAGCTACTCATGGTAAAAAGAGAAACCATAATTCTAGAGTAATACATGAAGAAGAAAAAAAGAGAAGAAGAAATCTTTTATAGGAAAAAGGGTTTTTCTGGTTTCTAACTCTGAGTATCTTATTGTCCCTAAAAATCACTTTCCAAAAACCAAAGGAAAGATGGAGAGATAAAGATAGAATAGAGATAAGATAAAAAGTTTGGCCTTCTCCTTTTTATTTGTAGCCAAATTTTAGAATTGATGTGGAGGAGTAAGGGGCTCAACTCGGTCAGTTATCCACACAAGCCAGGTCCATTGAGAGTGAAAACAAATTAAAATTCAAACCTTGGACATATCCAGTGGAGTTAGCTGCTAGGCGGCTTTTTTTGAAAACTGGGCACCACGTTGGCGCCAGGCGTGCTGGCTCACTGGGAGGCCTACATAACCTGCCAGGTGGGGCATGAGTCACCAGGCGACCTTCTTGGCCAGCCGGGCAGGAACAACTTTGCACATTCTATTTTGCAGTTCTATGTTCCTTTTTGAACTGTTCTTGTGTTTGTGGGTTTCTTTTGTGGTCCTTATTTCCATTTTTGTTTCTTTTTAGTCATCTTTGACTAGCATAACACTCCTCTGAGTTTGAGGACTGTATTTTTTTTTCTTTGCTCATTTAATTACCCTTCATAAAAGCCAACAAAGTCAAGGCAATTCATACTATTTTTAAATAAAAATCTTAGAAACACACATTACATGAAATCATTTATTAATGACCTATTTTCTCACAAATTTTCTATGAACTAATGCAAAAATCATATGAAATTGCTCTATAAATCTACCTAAAATATAGATTTATCAACTAGCTTTCAAACAAAAAGTGTAGTAACTGTTATCACTTTTCCAATCCTTGTCACACGCACAGTAGCACCAAAATCCAATTCCCTTATTTTGACAACAGTTATATCGAAATTGAGCTTCAAAATTCCTTTGGTGAGGTGCTTCCATCTCGTGACTGGCCGCTGCTGTGTGGCTTGCTGTAGGGGTATTGTCTGCAAATTGGTGTTGTGCGTTTGCCTTTGCCAACACTTTTCTAAAATTGAAGGCCTTTTAAACAGTAAAAAGATATTAGCTAGATCAATTTCGTCAATAGCTCGTATGAGTTACTGGACCCATCCTCCAAAAGATGTGATATGCTCCACAAAAGAATGAGGCAAACCAAGTTTGTTGGGCCTCCCTACATGTAAGAATTACGTGCTCCACAGTTTCTTCCTCAAGCCTGCATCGGGGACAGATAGGATCAGCTTCAATATGCCTTCTCTTCAAGTTTGAACCCACAGGCAAATGTTTTGAGCAACTCTTCACATAAAATTTCGGCATTTAGGAGTAGGAGCAACTAGCCATCTAATTGGGATGGATAGAATATAGGAGGAGACCACTTCTTCGGAGAAAATAGATTCTACCACAGCTATACATATATATATATATATATATATATATATATATATATATATATATATATATATATATATATATATTCTAATGAAAAGGGTCCAATTGCAACAATGAAGACACTGTCATCCCCGGTTCTATCCGTGATAATTCATGGTGTGGAATTTTACCTGTGGGAAAATTTGGCAACCATTTATCATGTCCCACTTGGACCCGGTCCCCATTCCCAATCCTCCATATACAAGCTCCCTTCCTCAATAATCCACTTGGTAGATTGCATGCTTGACAAAATGTAGCTTGGTCTATAACGCTTTATGCTTCCATGATGGAGACATTTGGATAATATCTTGCCTTAAATATTTTTGCTACTAGAGAATCTCCAAAGCAACTCAGTCTCCATCACTGTTTAGCAAGTAAAGCTAAATTAAAAGCTTTAACAACCCGAACGCTTAAACTACCATCATTCTTGTTTCTTGTTAATTTTTTCCAGCTCATTCAGTGGATATTTCTTGCATCTACGTTTCTCCTCCCCCAATAAAATCTCGCTGTAAGGCTTTCTATTTCTTGGCAAAGGGATTGGGGCAATTCAAAACAGCCCAATAAATGTAACTGATCTGTTTTTCACACTATTTCTAATTTTCATTTGTTATCCAAACATCAGGTATTGTATTAAGGTTCATGTGATTGACGAAACCGATGCAACATTTGTTATCTTTGATTGTGATGCTACTATTCTCTTCAACAAATCATGCACCGAGATGTTTGAAACACATGAGAGGGTAATCAAATTTGATGTAATTTATATATATTTGTCATCTATTTTTAGATTATATTTAGTTTATGATTGCATAATAATATAAAAACTCTTTATGTTATTAGTGTGAAGACTATTTACTCATATGATATGTCATATTCAATTTTATATTTATCTCTCTCCTAGTAAATATTAAATAAGACTCATTTATTATCTCACAAAAGAAAAATAAATACAAAATTTGAATATAACTTCTTGTGTTAAGATTTGTCATTTCTATGCATTTACTTCTTTTTTTATTTTTTGGTTGACTAGATATGTTTTTTACATGAGACAATCCTATTTAAATTAAATAAAATTATTATGAGTAGCAAAACTTCCTCTCTAACAAACAATCTTGCTCTAAAAGAAGGGTTTAATTCAACAATATAAAACAAATTAAAAAAAAAAAAACTGTTTAGCAAGTAAGCTTGGGAGGAGGGGGACTCAAATTTAGGCAAGCGATATCTTAAAAATTTTACTACGGCAGTGGGCTGGCCTAACAAAAACTTGAGCCCACTTTGACATTCAGCACTGCCCTACGCATTTCTTTAGATTTTAACAATTATTTTTTTATAGTTAGATTTTAACAATTATTTTTTTTGGATATTACGGAGGTCCTAACGCAAAAAAAAAAAACAAAAACAAAACAAAACTACATAGAAAAACCACGGTGCACTGGCAGCCCCATTAAATCATGAATTTTAACAATTATAATGAATATACATTCTACAAGATGGATCAAGATCTGCAGTCCATTTTTGAACTGCATGAATGTCAACTATTGATATATCTTTTAACTTAAACAAAATATTAATGAAATAAAAAATAATGTATGGTATAAGATTCAACTGCACCCCCTCCGGTTATTTTCCAACTGTACCTACAAGCTAGATAAATATTAAAGAGAATTATTAACAATATATTTTTTGACATACTTTTTTAAACACATCCCTTTTCTATTAATTTTGGTTGAAATTTATTAAAAGTTACAAAATTTTATAAGTTTCACATCTTTTCTAATGATTCTCTCTCTCAATTTTGTAATTTTTAATAAATTTTAATTAACAAAAAAATATTTAAAATAATGTATTAAATTTTTATTTTTTTTGGTGAATGTATTAAAAAGTTTGTTGCTACCGGTATTCAATATTAATAAATATCCCACATGATCATATGCTGCACGGTTCTCCGGCTCTACAACATTGACTTTAAAATTCTAAGGCAACTTGCTCATAGCATCATTATCTGACTCTGGCAAGTCGTTTTCACTTTTCAGTTGTAATATTGTCTTTATCTTTTCGGTACAACAAACAAACATGCTCATTTCGTGGAATGTAGGTGATTGACAAAACTAGAGTACTTTTAAAAATTATTTATTAACATAGGGTTGTTTAGAAGCATATTAATGAAATAAGATGATCAACGATGAAAAATGCTTATTAAACTAACATTTTTTATTTTATATCAGTATTTTTAATAAATTTTATTAATTTATTTATGAAAACTGTTAGGTGGGCTGTCACGCATGATATGCTAGTGGTAGTAGTGTTTTCAAAAAATGGTACTGTCACTAGCATATCCTGAATGGCAACCAACCTGATGAAAAAGTGATGGAGGCGGTGGACACATGCATAAAATGTTATTACCACTAGCGCTTTTAATTTAATATATTTTTTAAAACGGGAAAAAATTAAGTATTTAAGTTTTTAATTATTTAAAAATAGAAAACGCTTACCAGCGTTTTCAATTTTTATTTTTTATTAAAATATTTTAATTATTAAAATACTAAAAACGCTATCATTAATAGCGTTTTTTATTTTTAATTATTAAAATTTTAATAATTAAAAATAGAAAACATTATTAATAATAGCGTTTTCTATTTGAATTTTTTTAAAAAAATAGAGAAATAGCATTTTTTTAAAAGTTATAAAAGTTATATTAATTTTTTTAAAACAGAGAAATAATGTTTCTATTTTTAACTTTTTTTAAAAAAGTTATAAAATTTATATTGATATTTTTTAAAAATATTTCAAAAACACTAATAGTAAAGCGTTTTTCATATTATTTAAAAAAAAAAACAGTTTTCGCCTTTAAATTATTTTTTAAAATTTTTAACATTTACATTAATTTTTAAAAAATTATTTGGGAAACGCTATTACTATTAGCATTTTCCATGTCATTTTTTTTTGTAGAAAAATTTCGCCTTTAATTTTCCTTTAAAAAGGTTTATTTTTGTATTAATATTTTTTAAAAAAATTGAGAAAACGCTAATATTAATATGTTTTTAAAATTTTTAAAATTTATATTAATATATTTTTAAAATTTATATTAATAGCGTCTTCCATATTATATTTTTAATGTTTTTTAAAAAATGAATATAAATGTTAAAACTTTTTAAAAAAATTTAAAGGCAAAATTTTTTTTTAAAAATAATATAAAAAATGCTATTACTATTAGCGTTTTCGAAATATTTTTTAAAAAATATCAATATAAAATTTGATAACTTTTTTTAAAAAAGGTTAAAAATAGAAAACGCTATTTCTCTTTTTTTTTAAAAATTAATATAAATTTTATAACTTTTTAAAAAACGCTATTTCTTTGTTTTTTGAAAAAATTCAAATAGAAAACGCTATTAATATAACGTTTTTAATATTTTAATAATTATTTTAATAAAAATTAAAAATAGAAAACACTATTATTAATAACGTTTTCGATTTTTAATTATTAAATTTTTAATATTAAAAATTTAATAATAAAAAATTGAAAATGCTATCAATAATAGCGTTTTTAATATTTTAATAACTAAAACATTTTAATAAAAATTAAAAATTGAAAACACTAACAAAACTTGTGTTTTCTATTTTTTAAATAATTAAAAATTTAAATACTTGCTTTTTTTCATTTAAAAAAATATTAAATTGAAACGCTAGTGGTAAGATTGCTTTGTACATGTATCCACCGCCTCCATCACTTTTTTGCCAAGTTGGCTGCTACGCAGGATATGCTAGTAATAGTATTGTTTTCTGAAAACGTTACTACTGCTAGCTTATCCTGTGTGGCAGCCTACCTGACACTTTTTGTAAATAAATTAATAAAAGTTGGCTGCCACGCAGGATATGTTAGTAGTAGTACCGTTTTCTGAAAACATTACTACTGCTAACATATCTTGCGTGACAGCCTACCTGACACTTTATGTAAATAAATTAATAAAAGTTGGCTGCCACGCAGGATATGCTAGTAGTAGTACCATTTTCTGAAAACGTTATTACTGCTAGCGTATCCTGCGTGGCAGCCCACCTAACACTTTTCGTAAATAAATTAATCAAATTTATTAAAAATGCTAACGTGGAATTTTCCATCGTTGGTAAATAGTTTTTAAAAGTGCTCTACTTTGGTCAATGAGCCTTGAAATGTACCCTCTCTTTAGTAGAGAAGAAGGAAAGAAATAGGTAAAAAATAAGTTAAGAGGTAAGAAATAGATAAGAAATAATTTAAAATTTTAAGTTGTTTGATAGGAAAGAAATAGATAAAAAATAAAAGAAAGATGGAGAGGTAAATAAAAGTGAGTGAAAAATAGAGTAAAACTAAGTGATGGATCCGAGTGAGACTCACCTTTATAGTACAAAATTTCTACTCTATTTCATGTATACTAAACAAGTGAAATTTATGCAAAATTCAAAGATTTCTCCACCTCTCCCTCCCTCTCCTTCATACCAAACATAGCCGTAGCTCCGGCTCTGGTTCCAGATTGAAAGCAATGCATCTAGAATAGAATGGATCTATTTGGTGCCTAGCAATCAGGAGAATAACTCCTTTGTTTCATAGAAATGAACGGGGAAGAATATTAATTAATTCATCTAAATGGTAGATATATGGTAACAGTGGGACTTCTGGAATAAATCAATAATTTAATTTGAATTATAATGGTATTAATTTGAATGGATGATATCGATTACGTCTTTTACCTCATTTTTAAAAACAGCTTTATGGTTTAAAAAATAAAAGAGAGAGCTATTTTTCCAAATAATTAATCAACACCAAAGATGCATAATTTCTTTGTTTATTCGGGATGGATAATAAAATCGTTATGAGTTTATTCTTGACGGCTGCAAATCTTCTTAACTACAAAAGTTGAATCTTTCAAGATTAATAATAATAATAATAATAATAGGGTATTGCTTTGGTGCATGTTTTAATTAGGGAGTTCAATACCTCTTCTCACATCATCCAATCATATTTGGACATGTGTCCTTACTTGCTATGTCAAATAATAACAACTTTTTTTTAATATTGCATTTAAGTATTAGGGACCTATTAACAACTTTTGTTTTTCTTTTCATTAATTATGATACAAGTTACCTTTTTTAATAGTAATTTAATTAATTATGATATAAATTGTCCTTTTTAATAATAATTGAATTAATTATTTAAAATAAAAATAATATATTATGATTTTATAATTATTTATAAAATAAAAGTATTTTCAAAACTCACATATAGTCTTGTATTCTTTTTTCCTTTTTTCGTAAGCTAGCATTATTTTGTCCTTTTTAGGAATTTCTTTGCATTATCACCTTATTTATTTTATTTTATTGTTTTATTGATTGGGTTTGTACTCATGTAAGAATTTCTTTATCTAACATTATTAGTATTACAATAGTACACCAATAATAATTTTTTTTAATAATTTAACATTCTATGAAGAATTTACACTATTTTTAAACTTTAGAAGTAGGCAAAAAAAAAGTTTAATATATGGTTTTAGGATAACTTGAGATGAATTTATTATAGTCTTTATTTTTATTTTATTTTAGGATATTGCGTTGGTGGGATAAATTGACGTGAGTTAATAAATAGTTTTATTTTATAAAGTTTGTTTTATGATACATTTTCTATAGTTAAACTCTACCAGTGTACAATTGACCCCAATCCCATTTTTCTCTACATTGTAAGACTTGTCGTACATAGTTAACCAAAAAGTCAACTACAACCAATTGTAGAACTATTACTCATGAGTTGACGTTAAAGTTAGCTTTCTCTACAGTTTAATTCTACTAGTGCACAATTAACCTTGAACTTGTTTTCTTTACACTATAAAACTTGTAGTGTTGAATTAACCCTAAAGTCAACTTTGACCAACTGTAGGAGTAATATTCTAGCTAACCCAAAAGTTAGTTCTCTCTACAATTTAATTCTACTAGTGCACAATTGACCTCGAACCTATGTTTCATTACAACATAAGACTTGTAGTGTGAAATTAACACTAAGTCAGCTTTGATCAACTCGTAGTTAACCCTAAAGTCAACTTTCTCTGTGGTCTCAACTCCTTTAGTGTACAGTTGACCCTAAAACTATGTTTCATTACAATATAAGACTTGTAGTATGGAATTGACCTTAAAGTCAGTTTTACTAACTATAAGAGTAATATTCCAGAGTTGACGTTAAAGTCAACTTTCTCTACAATTTAACTCTACTAGTACACAATTGACCTTAAACTTGTGTTTCTTTATAATATAGTACTTGTAACGTGCAATTGATCCTGAAGTTTGCTTTGACCAACAACAGAGTAATATTTCAAAATTGACCCTAAAGTCATCTTTCTTTATGGTTCAACTTTACTAGTGCACAATTAATCTTGAACATGTGTTTCTTTACAATACAAGATTTGTATTGTGAAGTTGAGCCTGAATTTGTATCTCTGTACATTTTCCATCACATCGTATAATATCACATCACATCAAACAACCCAATTTCTTTTAGTAATTATTTTTTTATTTTTATTTTATATTATATTTATTTATTGTGAGGTCTTAATTGTTTAAAAATTATTTATTTTAGAAAATTAAAAAATATTAATTGTTTTTAATTTTCATTATATGAAATAAAAAAATCATTACTAATTTGAGTAAATAATATATTTAAATAAAATTTTAACATTTTAAAATATTTATAATTTTTATTTTAAAATTTATTTTATATTTCTTTTTTTAAATTTGAATTTGTAGTTAAGTTTTTTAATTGTTAATTACAACAATATATTTATTAATTACTTTTTTGATTTTATTAAATATTTTTAATATATATTGACATTATTAAAATTTATTAAAATAAATTAATTTTTATCTTCTATTAATATTATTTAACAATAATATAGATTTTTTTAAATATTTTATCTTTTGTAATTAATACTTAATCTTATAAATCATCTTTGATTGTAGTTGATATAAAAGTTTTTAAATAATTTATCTTTAATGAAGATAATTATTGAATTAATTATAGTTAATCCGTATTAATCATATTTGCAAAATATTTGACTTCACAATACTGACCAATAAGTACACACAAGTACATGTGTATCAATAACCTCAACAATAGTATATCATCTATAATATATATAAATCTAGTGCAACTTTTTACTATAGCAATTTGTCAAATCTATCGACAATAACATCATTTAAAATAATATTATAATTACACTTTAATATAATAAAATGATTATTATAATGCTTTAAAATAATTAAATTCTAGTATACATGAGATAGTTTCATAACTGTTGTATACAGGGATTGATATTGTAATATTATTATTGTTATTATTATATAACGGTATCAACAAAAATAAATTATTATATAACGATGGTTTAATAAAATACAATATGGAAAAAATATAATAGTAAACTAATGTTATAATCGTCAAAAACTTATAAACTAAATCATCAAAATTGGATATAAAAATAAATTATAAAATTTTTATTAAATAAAAGTATTAAAATAATATTATAACAATGCAAATATTATATATAAAAATATCCACACATCAATACTAATAATCAGTAATATTATATTAATACAAAAGTCAAATTATAATTGCTAAAATTTCAAAATAAATTATCAATATTAACATAAATATAAATTGTGAAGATGCTAAAAATGAAAAAAATAGTTAAATATCATTGTAATCATTAAAAAAATTATTAAAAAAAATTTATTAAAATCAAAGAAATAAATTATAACAAATAAAAATTAATAATCAAAAAGCATAAATAAAATAATATTATAAACTAAAAACAATACCAAAATATATATATATATATATATATATATATATATATATATATATATTAAAGTTTTATAATATTAAATAATTTTTTTAAACACAAAAATAAATTTTTATTTTTGAAAGGCTTATTTCGTATATAATAAATCTTCAAAAGAAAAATGTTTAAAAGATTAAATGATAACTTAGTATTTTATCATTATTTTTTATAGTTGTTTCTTTTTCTTTTGTTTAATTTTATTTTTTTATTTTTAATTCCCTTTTTATTTTAAAATTTTGGTACATAAAGAAATTAAATGGTTAATGGGTTTTTATTCTCCTTCATTACTCCTCATGATTTTGATTAAAATCAAAGTAAGTTGCTAATTACTTTTAGTTAATGTTGTTTTATAGTTATACACATATTATGTTTTACTTCTTAGGAACATGATATGATTTTAATTAGTTATTTTATAATTGTGGAAAATTCCTTTACAAATATTCTTTCACAACATCAAATGTTGTTCAAGAAGGAATTTTCCATAATTTAATCTAAGCTGCTAATCACTTTTTAGTTGATATTGTTTTATAGTTATACACATCTTGTTTTGCCTATGATTTTTTTTTAGAAATTTGAAGCATTTTAATTTTTGTAAAATCAATATTCAAAATTTATTTTGTTACGATTACAAGTATATGATTTTTAAATTTTATATCAAACACAATTTTTCTAGAACCTAAATTGTATTAGTAATATTCATATTTAGGTAATTATATAATTATTTCATTCTCATTTTATATATTATATGTATACTAAAAATTTGTTTAAAATAATTTTCATGATAATACCGTGTCTTGTGCATCGCATAGGTACTAAAAGCATATAATAGTATATCATATTATATTTCTTTATAATAATATATTATATTTGGGGTGAGACATGTAGGTAGTGTAGATAAGTTGCATTGTGTTAGGACTTTTAGTTATAACTAATATTAATATATAAATATATAATATATTAATATATAATACAATAATACATTACACATTATTTATAATATAGTAAGGATATAGGAAGAATAATACATTATAAATTAATAAATAAACAACACATTTAAGCAAGTAAACATGTTTGAATATAAGAAGAATAAACAGACACAGTTCACTCGGACAAAAAAAAAGAAGACACATTTTATATAATGAGGAGGTTAAAGGGTTTAACTTTATACAAACCATTTTCTATTTTTCTTTCGTAAAATCATTTTATTAATTCAATTATTATTAAAAAAGTAATTTTTTTTCATAATTTAATTATCATTAAAAAGAATAATTTATATCATAATTAATTTAATTATTATAAAAAAAGGTAACTTGTATCGTAATTAATTCAATTAGCATTATAGAAATTCATTAGTATCATAATTAAAAAAAAATCAGTATCATAATTAATGAAATAAAACAAAAGTTGCTAATAGGTCCCTAGTACTTAAATACAATATTAAAAAATAATTGTTATTATCTAACATGATAAATGACGACACATGTCCAAATATCATTGAACGATGTGAGAGGGAGCATTGAAACCCCCTAATTAGAACATGCACCAAAGTAATACCCATAATAATAATAATCTCCACAAGGAAAAGAGGAAAAGAGGAGCAAGAAATTGAGTGTCATGTTGCGTATAATCCTGATATTTTTAGAAGTCAAACTTGATGAAAATGGAAGATTAAAATAATTGTTTACTTGAAAAATAAAATAAAATTAAAACTCAATTACGTAAATTATAGGAATGGAATAGAGATTAGAATATTCCTATATTTTATATTCACATCGATATTTTAAAATAAGTCACGTACTTGAATTCATATCTATATAACTAATAATTTTAGTATTTTTTTTTCCACATGTCTCTTCTGTTAGAGATAAACTTGTTTGAGTTGCGGTCAGTCATTAATGCTTTGTTTGGATGAAGAGTGAAATAAAAAGAAAAGAAATAGGAATAAATGAAATAGGATTGATAGAAATAGAGGAGAAATAGAATGAAAAAAAATGTTATTTGGATGGATAGAAATAAGAAAAAAGGAAGTGAGAGAATTTCTCTCAACTTGTTAAGATGAATAGAAAAGAAAGTGAAAAGAAATAAATAAATTATATAAAAATATTTTATAATAACTAAAAAATGTAATTTTTTAATATAACATTTTCTTAGCATTAAATTATTTATTATTTTCTTAAAATTTTTAAAATTTTTAATTCATAATATTTTAAAAAATTAAACAAAATAAAAATGAAAGAGATCATTTGCGTCCTATTTCATTCCTGGGAGAAATGTTTTTGTATGGGTCCTATGAAAATAACTTTCTTCTTTTCTATTTCCCCTCTCAAACAAACAGTGAATGTGTAATATTTTCTTTCCCATCTCCCTGTTTCCTACTTCCTTCCACTCTATTCCAACCAAAACAAGCATAGGTTAAATATGGATACCTCTCAACATTGTGAACAGTTGCCCTTTTCCCACTAGACCCAACTTTTGTTAATTAATGATTTTAGTGTTTTTTTTTGTGATAATAAATTTAGGAAGAGGGAATAACGGCTTAGTCCAAAATAGAAAAAGCTTCTAAGTTCAAAGAATGTTGGCAAAGATACTTGCATTCACCTTGTCCACCCAAAGAGATGAGTGAAAACACGAACCTAGGATGTATTAGATGTGAGACCTTGTCTTGTTTCATTAGATTAGCCTAATAATTTTAGTGTTTGTACCCATTCAAAATGAACAAACCCACTTATATGCTTATATTTAAATTTATTATTTGTATTTTTTTTGTATGTACAATAACAACAACAAAGTTTGAACCTAAATTTCGTGTAAATTACCCAAACTCCCATCACTAGACCAATTTTAGTGGATTAAATTTAGACTTAAATATGTTTTTAGTCCTTATAAAATAAGTGAGTTTTGATTTTAGTCTTTGCAAAAAAATTTCTTTGGTTTTTATCTCTTAAAAATTTGAAATCATTGTTTTTGGTCTTTATTATTAGGTAACACTTGTTAGCTGCTTATGTGTTGAACGAAAGGTCTAGTGACCATCTCAAGTAACACCCACTAGTGTGTGTAGTATCATTTCAACGTGTGACACTTCCAAATTTTTTTCTAGATTCCTAAAATAATGTTATTTATCTACCTTAAAATACATGTTAGGGACAAAAAGTAATAACTTCAAATTTTGGAGGGATGAAAATCAAAGAAAAATGTTTTACAAGGATCAAAACTAAAATTAGCTCATTTTATAAAGACCAAAAATGATGATTTCAAATTTTAGAAGGATGAAAAATAAAGAAAAAAATTTACAAGAACTAAAATCAAAACTAACTTATTTTAATATTAAAATTAATAAAACAAATAATTAATCAACACTAGAATCTACCGATGACCAACAATCAAGATCAGCAATCAATCAATAATTTGCAAATTATCAAACTCATAACCTTAGCTTACAAGTCACAACTAGACCAAAAGCAGTAATTTTATTTTGGTTATAGCAAACAATTTATTTTGACTATTTACAAGCTCTCCGTCAAACAATTCAGATAGTTTTAAGCCTCAAAAACAATTTATTTAATTGATATATTGTATTTTTTCAACCAGTTTTTGATTTAATTAAATAGTAACAAACTTGAATGTGATGTTTTACCTTCAATTTAGGTTTTTCCTCGTTCAATTACTCCATTTTTTTCCGAATCGGAGGAATCATAATAATTGAACTTATATCATTGAAATGACCCATTAATAATTATTATAATAATGAAGCTCGTACTAATTCAGAAGGATATGTGCCAACTTACCAAAGAAAAGGACATGTACCCAAAAATAAAATAAAAGCCTTCGGATAACTAGTAAACAAGGTTCTGGCACACCTGGTCAACGCATTTACCAACAAAAAGAAGAAGAAGGAAGTGTTTATTTTCACCTCTTTGACGTTATGCATTTCGTCACTCAAATCTTTTTCTTGAAATGTGGTAAGACAAATGAGTAGGAACATGGTTCATCTTCATTCAAACTAACCCCCAAATTGGCCAAAGTCCAAAGTCTCCTCACTTCCCTTATAAATTCTCCCATCCAAACTCTCATTTCTCTCATTCCAACTTTTTCCTAGCTACCTTCCTCTCACCATCAACCATGGCTACCCAATTCCTCATTCTCTCCCTTCTCATCTCCTGCCACGTCCTCACTTCCACCGAAGCCGAAGACACGGGCTTCGTGGGCTCACTAGACCGCGAGGCACTGGGTTTAGAGAAGAAAGACAAGATTAGCCATTTCCGGTTCTACTTCCACGAGAGGTTCACCGGGAGCAACGCCACCACCGTCACCGTCGTTCCGCCGCTCCCCCAGTACAACTCCACCACCTCCTTCGGAAGCTTGGGGTCCTGGACACCGCCTTGACGGTGGGGCCCGAGCTCACCTCCAAGGTGGTGGGAAAAGTGGAGGGCTTTGCGGTGGCCACGTCACAGACGGAGTTGGTTCTGTTATCGGTTCTGAACTTCGTGTTGACCGAAGGGAAGTACAATGGAAGCACCATCACGGTCTTGGGGAGGAACCGCCTCTCCCTACCGCTCAGGGAGCTGCCCGTGATTGGGGGCAGCGGGATGTTTAGGTTCGCCCGGGGGTATGCTGAAGCGAATACCATCTTTTTGATCCACGGACACGATCTACCATTGAGTACAACATTTATGTTTCCCATTACTGACGAGGAGTTGCACGTGTTTTTGGGTTAGTTACTTTGTGTCACGCTGTTTCAAATTTGTGTGTTCCCTACTATGATTGGGCATGCGACAGGGTTTTACATTGTGTGTTTTTAATGATGTGAAGATTGCAATAATTATATACAAGGGAAATGAAAAAAAATGAGTTTAATTTATATAGACTGTGTGTACATATGTATTAATAAGAATTTACTTTTATCGTCACGTTATATTAATAAATAAAACGAGAAAGTAAAATGATCAAATCTCACCTTACGAGAGTTAAGTGGCGGGATTCGTCTTCCCTTCTAATGATACTTTTGCTGTTTTGCACCGCTGACAATATCATGAAGTTAAAGAGGATGAGTTATTTGACTGAGAGGATCTTTTCTCGTCAAAGAAGAAACATTGTTAGAACGGAGACACTTATTGGTACCAAACTAGTTACTTTTGCTAATGGATTTATAAAAATAAAATTGTTTACAATTATGAGATTTTTATCTTCCAAAATTTGTTTAAAAACAAATTGTAACAATGAATTAAAAAGTATTAAAATTATAATATAGTATAATTTTTTTCTAAGTAATTCAAATGTTAACATGATTTAAAGTAAATTGTTTATCCTATGAGTTAAGTGTAAATTTCTATTTGTTCTTTCATGGAAAATGTTCATCCCCATTTCTTAAATTTTATCCGTACTTTATATGTTAAATAAAATAAACACTCAATGAATTAAGTCAGAGGAGAATAAGCATGTAAAATATAAATTTATATTACAATTATTATAAGAAATAGGAAATAAGAATAGGAAATAGGAAATCTATTACAAAACATAGATGAAGTATTTCCCTTGTAATTTTTCATACACGTTTGAAATTGACTTTAACAAAGGATTTGAAACAGATTTGATAAATTCAATCTACACTTCTATTCTATAATTCAACTTCCACAGGTTATGCAAGGTTGACTTCTTTCTTTGCAATAGTTAATAAGGAGGCATTTAAGAAAATCTATTAGAAGGAATAAAAGAACAAATGACATCTATATTCTTATATGTATGATCTAAATAGACAACCAAATTAATATTTCTTATTTGTCATAGCAGTTTGAGATATTCATTGATTAAACCAACAATGTTTAAACAAAATCACATGAAATATAAGATAGCCAAATCAAATACATCAATATTTGATACATATAATAGAAAAGGATAAAAAGTATGTAGAAATTCTATCAACAGGGCAATAAAACCTTACAAAAAGATTAAAAACAAAAAACAGAAGGAAAACTATGGCACAACCAGCATCTACAATTGAACTCACATGGCATAATTTGCACAAATTGTGAGAGGGGCTTGATTTTTCTTTTCTCAAGTAACTTAATGGCTTCTTTCCAAGTAATTTAAATTTTTAGCTGATTTAAGGAAAAATGTTCATCCTATGAGTTAAATCTAAATTTCTCTTCACGTTTCATGAAGATATTCATCTTTATTTGTTATATTTTATTCATACTTTCTATGTTAAAATTCAATAAATTAGTTATTATGAATTATAACATGCATTCCTTTAGTTTCCTTAACCCATATCTTGTTATTGAAATATAATTCACCCGTAGGGAATGCTGCCTACAAATCCACCTACAATGGAAAAGGTGATCATGAAAATATATATATATATATACATTTTAGATGTTCTAAATAATAACATAAACCCACCAATCCCTTCTTGGTGGCAAATATACCCTTGATTTAAAACTGGTTATATATTAGACTTGAGATCAAGCTTTTGAAACAAATCTTAGAACCACTGAAGCAGAACATTTGGGGACCAAAATGACAAAGCTGAGAAGTGCAATGCACATTTTCTGATGCTGGCGTTAGAGTGCTTGTGCTTGTGCTTTTACTTTTAGCATTTCATTCATAAAAGGACTTTGGGATCTGTTATTCACAATGCATCACAGCAAAATCCTTTCCCTCATTCACAAAAGGAAGGGTATGATGAACTGCCACACACCTAATGTAATCTGTATGTGCCTCAAACATATCATCTGCCCCTGCAACAACATATCATCGAACCTGCATTAAAAAGAAAAAAGAAAAACAATAGAAAAAAATTCAATGATTATCAGGTGGGGATTAGCTTGCATATAGATAATAGACAATAAAAAAATAAATATAAAAATAATATAAAACTAGGATCAAAACACATTAAACATACCATGATAATGAGAACTCACAGGAAAAAAAAAAAGACAAGACAAACTCCAGATTTTTCCCGCTGCTATTTTCTTGTTTCCATGAGGTGTTGATCACCACACTTTATATTTAATGCTTTTGTGCACATCATCCTCACTGTATCATCCACACATTCCACTGGGTTAGGAATCATAAAAATAAATGAAATAAACCCCAAATAACCATTTGTGCAACATATCACCTATTGTACCAACTATAATGGATCGTACCAACTATAACAGATCATTATACCTTTCCCACCCATTATATTTTGAAATTATTTTTCCTTGCTACAGCACATAAATAAATAAAAAAAACCCAGCTAACAAAAAAAAGGTTTAAAAAAAGTCATGAGAAGGGTTTGTCAAAGAGAATCAAACTTGTAGCAAACAAATATAAGATTGAAATAAAGAAGACGTACCTTGATATCTCAATTTTTGGAAGGAGAAACAGGAGGGCTATCGGTTAAGGAGCCACAACTTTGGATCTCGTAGGAGCTGCACTGCTATAAGAGAGCCTCCCTGAGGTTTGTGGAGATTGAACTCCAACCCCACCCACTCACCTTCGCGACCGTGATTATCAGTGTTCACTCCTATTTTACATATTGAAAATGCATCTTAGAGAGGAGAGAAGAAGAGGAAATTAAAATGGTATCAATGAATGAGAATGAAAATGAGGGAGAGAAAAGGAATGAGAAATAGCTATCTAGAACTTGATTTCAAGTTCATTTAAAATTTAAATTTTGGAAACGATTTCAAAGCGTAGCATGCTAGTTTCACTTTCAAAAGCAAAGCAGTAGCTTCCCTCAATGTGCAAGTTGCATCCTCCATGGTTTATCATAGAACCTTTCACGTTTGTGGAAGAAAGAGGGTTTGGTCGTTTCAATGAGAAAAGTAGATTTTCCCTTTCAATCTAAACATTTGAATTTTGAAACCTTAATAGCCCAGACCTTCACCATTGTAAGTCTGAAAGTTTTTGTGGAAAAGGGCCGGTAGCTTTTGCAATGTAACCAAAAGCTTAATCTCTTAAGCCCAATCTATATGTCCCAAAATGATTGGTTTTTCAAAAGAGAAAAATTTGCCAGAATGCTTCAGAAGTTGCCATGTGTAAAAAGTTACCCCAGAAGTGGCCTCCAATTGTATATAGTATAGATTCATGGCTTTGCTTTTCGTTTTTAATTTCATGTTCAATCAATGATACATGTGCATTTGTTTGGTCAGTAATTGGACGAAACTTGTTGTGTTTTTATAATTAAAGATAACTTCATTCCTTTCCTTGAACGGGTCATGTGTGTTCTCTACTGTTAGATTCAAATTTAGGCAGTTCCATTTTTTTTATTTTCGTATACAATCATTGTTGTAGAAATTATCACACCTAACGTTTAGGTGTGATACGTGCTAGTTTTCCTCGTGTAGTTGGTGTTTAGACTTCGAGCTTTAAGCTCTCCCTAAAAAAAATAAAATGCTAGCAACACTCTTTCAAGCCCTTTTTTTAATACTTTCTCTATTATTAACTGAAATTTATTGAAATTTACAAATTTTGGTGAGTCTCACTACTAAATCAGAAGAAAGACTTATTAAATGAGAATTAGGACCTATTAAAATTTATGATTTCTGATGAATGTTAATCAATAATAAAGAGAATGTTAGAAAGAGAGCATTGCTAGCATTTCTCTAAAAAAAAAAAATCACACCTTACACCTAACGTTTATGGTTATTTATTTTCCCTTTTTTTATACAAAAATAAGATTAAATTGTCAAATTAGGAATGTTATCTATTAAAGGAAGTGAGTTTTCAAGAGTAGCAAAACAATTATCAAAAAAACACATGCAAAGCTAACCAACCATTTCGTATTCAAAATTAAATAACAGCAACAGCAAGTCCTAAAATCAGGGAAACACAATGCTAAGCTTAAAGAGTGAGGGGAGAGCTTTGTGTTCTCTGCAAACCCATGAGAAATCATTTCCTTTCTATTTATCTTGCAAGGTACCTCTATCCAAACAAAATGCTTCACCTTGTAGAGGAGAAAATGGCCTTACTTGCATGAGCAATCATCAAGAAGAAGTTATTGGAAAAATTGTGTGAGAAATCGGAAATAGGTCTTACAGAATTTGGGACGGTATTATTGTCTAAATCCTATAGATATCGTTAGAGTTATGAGATTTTACCTTATTTACAATTTGATTTTTGAATAAGTTATAAATAGAGTTTATTATCGTTGTAGATTTTTATCTTTTATGCTCTGTTTTTAGTTAGCTAATGTAATATCAATAAATTTGATTGTGGATAATTTTTTTTTTAAAAACAAAATTCAAGTTGCGCGTAAGCCTATTCATAAATTCTCTTTTATGAATTTTAATAGTAATTTTTTTTTTAATTTTAATCTCTCAATCTCTATGCAAGTTACAGTATTTTTTTTTTTTCACAAAAGATTTCCAACAAATATCTCTAAATAATATCTAGGATGGAAAGGAAAATTACCCGCATGAATTTGAGTTCGGCTATATTGACCTACAAAATTTATGAGAATGAATATAAGTATGGACAACTTGTTACTCAACTCATGCTATACTTGCATCCTATACTTGCAAGATGCCAATCAGTTCATTTTACGGTCCCGTTCGTGAATGACATTCATCCTTGCATTTTCCTCCACCTATGAGAACCCAATATGGCAACATTTTTCACTTGTGTGTGCTGGCAAGGTTTTTACTAGAGGACAAAACTTAGATGTAATTCTATATGTACTGTTGGTGTTGTTTTTCAATCAAAACTGGAGTTTTACCTCGGTAATCTGCGTAATAAAGGTTATGCAGATTACCAAGGTGAAACTCTAGTTCTGATTGGAGAACAATACCAACAATAAATATGAAACCGTATCTAAGTTTTGTCCTTTATTAGAAGTGTCATTTTAGCCCTAAGTCCATGGGCCAACCCATTTGGCCTATTATAATGGTCCTAATTTTTTAGCCCACTTAATGAGGGAGCTTAAAAAGCCTCTAATCCACACAACTCATTTAGTAAGGGGGTTGGGCCAGGGCTTAAGGGTAGGGGTGCTCAAATCCAATTTGATAAAAAAAATTCGAAAATCAATCCAAAATAATTGAAAACTAATGAAAACCAAAATTCTTTGAATCTCTTTGGATTTTTTTTAATTAATCGGTTGGTTTAGTTTGGTTCAATTTTCTATTTGTGCTCACAAAATCAAACCGATCCAAATCAAAACCAATGTTTTTTATACACATACATTTTATATTGAGTTTCATGTGTAAGTTGTACGCATTTTAAATATTTTATACAATACCTCTTTCGCTTCCTCATTTTTTCTGTGTTTTGATTATAAATTGATTTATTTATTTGAATCTGAAATAGCCTAGGAAAGTATCATGTTAGTGGCCTATTCATTCAACATTTTTATTATTTTAATGAAAGCCCGAGCAATCCACTTGTTTTGCTTTATGCATATGATCACGTGGTGTTTTTATTTTCCTTTATGTGTAAGTGTGTGAGAGCAAGTATGACTAATTGGGCATTCTTCTTGGTTCAGTAATATTTTTTTGGGCTTGGATTTCTTGAATTTCATTCATACTGTCAAATGGGTGATTTTATGATTGTGATCATGCTATAAAATCTAATGGTTGAAACTAAAGGCATCTAATAATAGGAAATTAAAATGTTGATAAGGATGTACCAATAAAAATTGAATCATGCAATCCAATCCAAACCGCATTTTATTGGATTAGATTGGATCATATTTTTTTTAAGAACATAATCCGAAGTGAACCAAACTACATGTGATTTTAGTCTTTAGATCGGATGGTTTTTTTTTTGGCTCAAAATTGATCAAAATAGATCCACGAACACTCCTACTTGAGGGAAAGATAATTAAACCATTCTTTCTATCTTCTTCTCCCTTATCTATCCCTAACCAAATGAACCAAGCCATTGCAAACATGTTTTTGTCTTGTAAAGAGGAAAAAGGAAGTGTTATTTATTTATAGCTTCAATCTTTTTAACAAATATGGATGATACTCTCTACTCATTGAGCACATGTTTTAATTTAGCATGTCGCAAGAACATAAAAAGTACAAACATTAACCATGAAAATTACTAATACTACAATACCTCCAGTGTTAAGGTAATATGCACAATAAGTACTTTAATTAACCAATCTTGTTTATAGAGTATATGTTGAAACACTTCCACCTAAAAAAACTCACACACCTATTACACAAACGTACATGGCATTACATTTTTTTCCAACCACTTTTTCTCTCTTATACTATCCTTTTACTCACTCACAAATGATTAATGGATCAAGTCCAAGGCCTACTACAACAAAAATGACTTTAGGCAACGACACAAACTGTGGCCTAAATCGAAAAAACTGTGGCCTAAACTTTAAGCAATAGATTGGCAATAATTTTCCAGGTGTGGTCTAGATGGGCATTGCGTATTCTAATAGGCCACTTTTTTTTTACTATGCCCACGGAAATTCAAAAACTGTTGCCTCATATGTGAGAATAGGCAACGCTTTTCTAAAGCGTTTTCAAGCAACAGTTTTATTTATCAAGTTTAGACAACAGTTTAATCAATGTAAAGATTTTCTCAATATTAAAATATTTTAACTGTATCCAAAAATCATTATTATTACAATAAATATGTTTTTGGTCCCTGAAAACTTGATTAAAATTGGCCTTAGCCCTTGCATTTTTAAAACCATGATTTTGGTCACTAAAGATTTGGCCAAAAATAGTTTTAATCCCTGATTTTTTAATGTATTATTTTATTTTATTTAATGTATTATCCTGTCATATAACATCTATATGTAATAAGCTATATTTATTATATGCATTGTAAGAGTTATTTTAAGTTGTACATATCATTTAACTCTATTTGTTGAAACAATAAAAGTAATAATTTGTTTTAAACAATATTTTTAAGTAATACTTGATTTCAATAGTTTGTTTTTCATTTAATTATTTTTTATAGTTTAAATTGTTCAAAGTATTGCTTATAAACTTAAAATATTATGAAAATAACAGTTATTCTTGCTTGGAGTATTATTGTAAAATAATTGAATTATTTATCATTTCATATTTCAAAATTACAATAATATTTATATTTAAGTATAATATCAAGTTTAGTATAATATATTTAATCATTTTAACATTTAATGGAATCAGAAAAGTCATTTTAAATTTTATATTATTTATAATATTTAAATTTGCAATTTTGTTATATATACTCAATATTTAAATGATTGAAAAAAGTTTTATATCCATCATTATTTTGTAAAGTGAATATGTCACACGTAAATGTTTGTAATTAATTTAAATAATTTTCTATTAAATATTAAACTAAGTTTTGTTATTAAATATATTAATAATTAATATTGATATATATACTATATAGTTTTAATATTTATATACTATTGAGATGGTAAATTCATTTAAAATTGAATGAATATTTATATCATACATAATTAATATTGAACTCAGGTTTATAGTCATTTTTACTATATAATACAAAATATATAATATTTTTAATATACTTACGACATACAATATCATTAGAAATCCATAATGGAAAATTGATTGAAATATTTGGACAAAAATATCACTCTTTTAATTATTTATTACAATTAATATATTTTTTTATGATTACTAATATTGCACGGTTATGTTAAGAAGCAAAAACCTACATTGAAGAATTTAATACTTAGTATATTTTCTTCTCACAAATAGGAGATAATACTAAACTCCTAAACAATTCATCTTACATAAGTGCTAATTAAATTAAATTGTGTATTAAAATTTAAGTAATATTTGCTTTTAATAGTTTGAATCTAATTTAATTATTTTTTATATTTTAAATTATTTAAATATTCAAAAATTACTAAAATTTATTTTTTAAAATACAAATAAATGTAAAATAATTGAATTATTTTATCATATTATATTTCAAAATTACATAAATATTTAAATTTAACGTAATTTAAATATTTTTATATTTTAAACATAAATTTCTCATATAATTTTATAATTATTTAAACCAAAATAAGAAATATTTGTGAGTTTATAACCAAATAGATTAAATGCTAGGATGTAGGGTTGGAAATGAATTGAGTCCAGTCAAGCTGAACCAAACTCAACTTGACTCAATAAGAATTGTTTTGGCTCAAAGTTCAACTTGAGTTGGATATGAACATGTTTGGCAGCTTGAACTCAATTCAATTCTAACTTGTGAACAACTCAGTTCAACTCGCTAGCTCGATTTGGTTTAAAACTATGATTATGTTACCTATTATTTATTTATTTATTTCATACAAAAATAACATTAATATGAATTTAATCAAAAAAATTTATATATATATATATATATATATATATCTGTTTACACCAAGTGTCAAAGTTAGTTAAATTATATCTTCAATAATTTTTTGTAAAATACAAATTTAACCAATCTAACAATTGAATTATAAGATATTATGTGATGAACTACCAAATAATTTTTAAATTGTATGAAATTTTGTATCTTCCATCTAATTAATAAGAACATTAAATTTAACGGTTTCGACTGGGGTGATATTGGTGGCAGCTATAATGGTGGTGGCAATACCAAAGGTCCTGGTGATGGTGATGGTAGAGGCAAGGTTGTTGAGTTTTAAACTCAATCGTTAATTGTTTTTAAGTATAATCCAATGACTATACTGACAATATATAACTATTAAACTTAGACGCATAGTGTGTGTGTGTGTGTATATATATATATATATATATCGAGTCAGTTCATGAAATAAAAATATATAGTTCAAATTAGCTCATTTATTTAACAATCTCAATTTTTAATTCAAGTTACTTATTTAATTCATAAACCAATCAAGTTTTAAACTATTTTGGAGTTAGTTTAATTCATTGTGAACCATACTAATATGATGATATTCCACAGGTTTGTCAAAAATTAAAAATTGGTACTCTTAGAAGACATTCCGCAGCCGGGATTCAAACCCGGAAATTTAACTTCAGAATTTAACCAAATGTGCTACTGCGTATGTTTCAATAACAAAATGCAAATGAATTTATTAATCATTAATATTATATAACTCGAATGAAGTCTCTCGTAAATTGTTACCCAATTTTCTCTTATTCTGCAGAACATTTTTTATTAAATTATTATACTTTTAAATAGGTCTTCATTGATTAATAATCATAAAAAGTTCTTTAACTTTTATGAAATTATAATAATTTATTTAAAATTTAAGATAAAATTTAGGAAAATATTTAACACGTAGTAAGATTGAATATGCCTTTATCTAATTTTTTTTTATAATTTTTGACAAAAGTAATGGTCATAAGAAAGTAGGGATTTATTTAAAAGTTTAAAAAATATATAAAAATTCCATACAAAATATTTATATAATAAACATGTATTAAAATTTTAATTAAAATATCATAATCCACTCAATAATTTAACCGTATATTTACAAGCTAATGAAAATTCAGATGTTGTGTGTTCATTTTGTCTAAGGATGCGATCCTATGATTTGGCTTCTATGCTATAACCTTTAGGTCTCTGTCTACCTATTAGTATATTCACTTGTTTGGCTCAAAATATAATTTTTCAAATCTCCAGTTAATAGCACAAGATATAATCCAAATAATAACTCCATCGATATGAGTTAAGGCTTTTTGACCAATTTCAGATAAATTTAGAAACCATTTATAGAAAAATACAAAATATTAGTTATTAGTTTGAAATATCCGTACATTTATAACAGACAAAATATATTAAAATTGAAAAAAAATAAAAACTCACAATAAAATGTGACAGGGCTTACATGTTTTGCCCATGTAAGAGACAAAACATACAGGGCGTGTTATGTATCTCACTGTTGATGGTAAGAAAAGGTGAAAAAAAAAAAAAAACGATTGCTTTTGCTTCACATCCACATACAATAATTTCAACCTAGCTCCGCCCATTTCTCTCTTTTTCCTTACGTTGTCAAATTTGATATAAAAAAAGTAATTATTATAAAACAATGATACAAAATTAAATCATGCATCTTATTATATCAAATTAAATAATTTTTAAAGAAGTAAACTAATTAATTATATATATGATATTCATATATGAACAATGTAATTATTATAATTTTTTGTTGTTGTTACATACACACTAAAATTTGTCTAAATCACTAAAAAATATTAAAAAATTTGGTACATAGAATAAATATTAGTACATGTATTGACAGTGTAAATAAATTTTACACGGTCAAGCAATCAAAATTTGATATATTTAACATGATTTCTGATTGGTTGACAATATAAAAATTCTTTACAATGTCAATGCATAAATTTTAAACTCTACATATTATTACATGTAGAAAATTCTTAAGTTATTAATAAGGCATATTACAAGATCATTAACTAGGTTTAGAAGTTAAAATCACATGCCTAGAAATTAAATACACATAACAAGTATTTTCTAACATAATTATTAATCTAAATTAAACCCAAGAAAATAGGTGAAGCCAAAACTGCACAATCTAATAAATAAATAAAAATTAACTTACCAAATGAATACCTAATTCGTTGGTTTGCTTTAAAAATATTTTATCAGTCTCTAAAATGAGTAACAAATTTGGTTTGTGTTCGGAGGAATTTTGTACCTCTAAACATGGGTGGACGCGAAAGAGGCGAAGATGGTCCTGGTGAGCGGCAACGGAGGCCAAAGGGAGGCAGCAACATGGAGGTGCTCGGGTGGTCACCTACAAAGACACTCTGACGCCCAAGTCAGTGAGTGTAAGAGGTAAGTGATGACGCTTAGAGAATGTACCTATAAACATGAAATGCCTTATATAGCAGTGAATTGGCAAGAAAGGTGGTTGGGTGGTTATTGCAGGCCTCAGGCCACATGGCCAAGCCCAAAATGGGTCTAAAACAGTTTGTAACAAAGAATATCCCTCTCGTACCTTGTGTAATCCATACATTAATTGTCATGAAGAGCATATCACTCATATTACATGTTTTAAATGAATTCTTTATGTTTTCTAAATTAGATACATATTTCATTATGTTTTGTAGGAAATTAAGGGTGGTGTGGAAATTGGAACAAGTTACAAGAAATTTGATGGTAAAGAAATCCTCAGACACCACTAAATGGATCAATTGAAGTGAGATTGTTCTAACTTAACTAGTAATCTCAAGTTCAAGTCTTGGGTCGCTGCATTAAATACTTTGAGGGAGTGTTTCATAGCCCATAGTATTCTTACTTGACTCAAGTAGAATTGTCTCTTATAGAAGATGCCTATGGTTTGTACCGAAAAAAGAAATCCCCAAACTTTGTAGTGCTATTTAGATAGAAACTTTTAGAAGCTAATTGATAAAAATGCTTAGATTGAGTTAATTGACTTTTAGAAGCTAAAAATGATTGATAACCAAGAAATTGTGCATTAGTTAAACTATGGAATTTCCTCATCAATTTATTGATTAAATCATAATAAGGTTAGAATTCTAAACATTAAAACAAAAAACCTAAACTTACTAGGGTTAGACTAGTAGTGGAGGTTTGAACAGTATGCACAAAGTCCTAGGCATAACCTTATTGTTGCCATTATACATAAAAAAAAACTAAATGAAATTAAATCCTTATCTTTAATAACCTCAGGGGGTTGGTCGAGGGAAAGCAGGATAGGATTTTGCATCTAATAGGTTGCAAGTTCGAGTCTTCACTTATTTGTTTGGGATGAGGTAAATATAAATTCTTTTATAACTGCTCTTTGAATGGAGCACCATCTCTTCACCTAAATTTTTTGTAACAAAAAAAAAATCCCTGTCATTAGTATTGCATGCTTTAATTCCCTAACTTACTGTAGTTATTTATACTTCTATTAAGTTATTTATTTTTCCTTTTTTTAAACCTTTTTCTCCTCCGGAAATCTTATTTGAATTGATTTGCTGGTTAGATAGTTAAATTAGTAGTGGTGTTTGAAAATATAATAATTGTGGAAATAATACTTAAATGACCCTTTATTCCTTTGGCATTTGCTCTTTGATGCAATTGCCAATTAATCAACACGAGACCTGTGACTAAATAGTACATTTCCAAAAATCTAACTATTAACTTAGGCTCTAATTGTGCACACAACTAGATCATGCAAAAATATATTTTTAGGTTAGTGGAGAACTATAAAATTTCACATTAGACAAATAAAGACAATAAAAAGTGTATTGGCTCACATTTCAACAGGGTATTAGAACTGATATGATATCATATTAGCGTTAAATATGAATCAAGCATAGAAGGTGTATCCTTCAAAAGATTTGAACCAACTCAACTTAATCCCTCTATGCTTATATACATTTTTGTTTGTCTTCATGTACCTGATGTGAGTCTTTATACACTTCACCTCAAGTCCAAGTAAATTGGTAATAAGGAGGTGTATTATCCAAAAGATTGAACCAATTGGATTCAACCTCTCTTTGTTTGTATAGACTTTTACTTGTCTTTATTTACTTGATTTGGAGCTTCACACACTTCCCTCTTAACTCCAACTGAATTGGTCTAGTTTTAATTTGCATACCCCTGTCTTATTGGCCCAATAGGAGAGTGTAAATTATTAGTCTAAATCTGTATCAAGCATAAGAGATATATCATTCAAAAGATTTAAACCAATCGAACTCAACCTCTTTATGCTTATATACAATTTTACTTGTCTTTATTTACTTAATATGAGACTTTATAGTTCTCCAAGACAACAAAAATTCATATACTGTTGGTAAGCTTAGAGGGGGACACGTACGAGTCTAAATCAATCTGCGAGTCCAATGAATTATGATTGATCTTATTCATAAAAATTGGGATAATGTAAGCCACTAGGTCGGTTTGAATTTGAATATGTGAGGTCATTTGATTTGGATATTAGATTTCATAAATCAAAGTAAATGAAATCCAAACCATACTAATTAGTATATATGCATGATTTTTGAGTAATTCTATTGTCAACATCAATCTATTAATGTTTATAGTTTTGATTTCAGCCTTCCTTCTTTCAATTTTGCAATTATTTCGTTGAATTTTACTGTCGGATGTTCTTTCTTTTATGTATGCAGACTGGCAGTGTCCAGCCACTACCTACTCTAAGGAGGTTTTGTACTTCCTTTCTTTCCAGAATAATAGGTTTAAGAATCCTGAGTCTTTTATTTTTGTCTCAATATTTTAATATTTTAAGACAGGGTAATGGAATTCTTTCACTATTATTTTTTATTTATGATTTGTGATAATAATGATAACCTTTCGCAGATTTTTAAAATTGATTTGTGATTTGACAATTTTGTTTATTTTTTTTCAAAAATTTCCGTAATTTTTATGATTTTTTATGAAATTTTAACAAAAAAAATGCTAACGCAAATAACCAATACAAATCGATAAATCCAAATTAATTTAAGTTAATTTGATTGATATTGACACCTCAAAGGTACATAAATTCGAATGAAATCAACTGAACGGATTTTACTCAATTTAAACGCATATTTCGTCCAACTTGAACTAACTTAACGAACTGATCCTTCGGTAAGCTCTCCATCAAAAACAATGTAAATCCTTTCAGCCCTCAAAAAAATTTATTTTATAAATACTAGGGGAAATTCATTTATAAAAAATTAAAAAAATAAGAGAAAGAATATGTAATTGATAGTTTATAGAGTAGTTAAAAGATAAAAGGGTTAAATATGTTTTAGGTTCTCCAATTATAGATAGAATTGGTTTTAGTCTCCCAAATTTTTTTCCTTGAATAAAGTCTCTCAAATATTAAAAATAACCTAATTAGACCTCTTTGCTAAACTCTACTTAATTTTTTTGTTAAATGATGATCACATTAGCATCATAGTCACCATTAATTTGCTAATGTGATTGTCCATGTCAACTGTTATGTCCAGGTCAGATTAATAACATACTTTTTAGATAAAATTATTACTTGTTTAATCCTAAATCACACATTTTTTTAACCCTGAAACAAAAGTAATTACACATTTTTTAGAAAAAATTATCACTGGGCATTTCAGGTAATAAAATACTTTATTTGAAAGCTGATGTGACTATCATTTAACAGAAAAGTTAAACAGAGTTTAGCACATGAATCTAATTAAGGTATTTTTAATATTTGAAGGACTTTATTCAAGGAAAGATTTTACTAGGAACTAAAACTAATTCAATCATATTTTGGAGGACCAAAAACATATTTAACTCAAGAAAAAATAGTAGATAATTTAGAGAATAATTAAATGATATAGTGGTCCAATAAAAAATAGAGATCAAAAGAGGATATCTTCTTTATTATAGTTATAGATGTAATAGTTTAATAATTTAAACTTTTATAATTTAATTAATGAAACTTAATGTGATGTCTTAACACCTTCAATTAATTTTTTTTTTCCTTATTAAATTACTCCATTTTTTTTTAAGGTCAATTACTCCATTTTCTTAAATTAAGGGGAAAGAGTCAAAATAATCGAACTTACATTGCTACCCACTAACAAATTAATTAGTTACTCCTTACTCATATTGTAGACCAGATGTTTATATTGACTTGGGAGAAAATAAAAAATAAACGGCAGCAATTATATGGCAATGAAGAATTAAACATTGAGGCACGCCGGGTCAACGCCATGGCTTCGGATAAGGTTTTGCCCTAGTTCGCCTAACCGTGACATCGATCGGAGGAAAAGGTGAATGTAACCCTCACGTAAAGGTTCATTAGATTTAAAAGTCATGAATAATACAAATTATTATTTATGTCTTGCACTAAATTTCACTTAATTAATTTAAGCGTAAAGACGAAAGGCAAAAAATTTCTGGGAAATAATTGTTCTTTTCTTAAACCTTTCTTAAAAATTTAATAAAAAAATATGGTTTTCTAAAACAAAGTTTATCTAGAGACGAAAAATTCATTTAAATAATCTTTACATTTCAAAAAACAATCTTCAACTATCATTAAAGAAATACATTAGTGTAAAACAGAAAGAGAGGAGAACCGTCCTCTTAATGCAGAAAAATGAATGGAAAAAATTAGCACATATACTCTAATTTCAGGTGGATTGGTAAAAAAAAAAAAGAGAGAGATAAAAATGAAAAAAATAATATATGTGACAAATAATATGATGATAAATAATAATAAAAAAAAGAGATAAAAAAGGGATAAAATTAGATAAAAGAAAATTTGGGTATACAAATATAATATCTAAAAATAAATATATGATGTCTTTAATAAGTACGGACTAAAATTGGTCATAGGCTGCATGGTTATATCTCAGCGCGTGAAATACCAAGTCTCATAGTTACAGAATTCTATCTATCAATAACTCAACGGATCGCAGATCGTATTCACCTTACCACGTGCTGCTTATCGAGTTCTCTTTAAAGAAATAACTTTTATAATAATAATAATAACGTAAAGAGTGACGAATTCATACGTAAACGAACTGCATGCCTGCACGTAATTGTTCATTAACTATGTGCCATGCCAAACCCACACGTACTCACTTGCTTAATGCTTCCATCCAATTTCTAAAGTACACCTCTCTGTCTATAAATTCTCCCATCCATCCTCTACATTCTCCACATTCAACTTTTGTTACACCAGCAAAAACTTGCCCTAATCACCAAAACCATGGCCACCCAATTCCTCATATTCTTCCTCCTTTCCATCACTGCCCTCACCTCCGTCGCCGCCGAAGAAGGCATAGGTTTCGTGGGCTCACTAAACCGCAAATTCCTAGGCTTGAAAAACAAATAAAAACTCAGCCATTTTAGGTTCTATTGGCATGACATGGTGGGTGGAAGCAACGCCACCGCCATTCAAATCGTTCCCTCAGTCCCAAAATACAACGCGACCACTTCGTTTGGTTTGGTGAGAATCTTGGACAACGCTTTGACGTTGGGGCCCAAGCTGAGCCCGAAAGTCGTGAGGAGGGCTGAAGGGCTCTACGCATCCGCGTCGCAGATGCAGCTTAATCTGTTCATGGTTATGAACTTTGCCTTAACGCAAGGGAAGTATAATGGCAGCACCATCACTATCGTGGGAAGGAACGGGGTTCACAACAAGGTTAGAGAGATGCCTGTGGTTGGTGGTAGAGGGCTTTTCCGGTTTGCTAGTGGATATGCTGAGGCTAAGAGTCATTCTTTTGATCCCAAGTCAGGGCATGTTACACTTGAGTACAACGTTTATGTCTTTCATTATTTTTGAGAAAGTAACGTATTTTCTGCCACACTCTTTTAAATACATTTTTTATTAGTTATAATTTCTTGAAAATTATAAAAATTTGCAAATCTCACATCTTATTTAACGACTTTCTTTCATGATTTTGTAGTTTTTAATAAAAAAATCAAATAATAATAGAGTGTGTGTTAAGAAAAATGTTTTAGAGAATATTTTTAGCACTCCTCTTGATGCTCTACGTTTAAGGGTTTAAATTGGGTGGGACAATGGTTGTAGTTATGGTTGCACTGTGATTACTAAAAAGGTTCTTTAAATAGTTACTATGTAATTTGATTAAAATTAAAGTATTACCTTGATGATATGTATAATAAAGGTCGGCATTTAATGTAAATGCTGATTAGTTTGACTTGGATAAATAACATGTATTATAAAGGTTGACATTGAAAGTCAATGTTGATTGGTTTGATTAGTGAAATAAAAATCTATTTTTGATTAACTTAATAACAACACTAAAAGTATTTAACGGTATGTTATATGGCTATGGACTTTAATCTAAAACCTGATTATATGAGATATTTTTTGGCTTTGCTGTTACACTCTTGGATTTTCCTCTTCGGGAGGCATGTACAGCAGCCTTTGCTTGTGATGATGCTCGGCTTTTCGTGCTTTTGTCGTATTTGTGAAAAAATTATGACAAGTTCATCATGTATCCATGATTACCTTTACGTGACATATATTAACTCTTTATTGTAAGATGAAAAATTTGGTTATGTATTACGTAAAATATTGGTTGAGACCATAAATATATGATAATCTTAAAATATACAATAATTTTTTCATATTTGTAATGTTTTCGTGGTTGGTGTGATGATTTCAGTAAGTATTTATCCGCTATTCTTCCCGCAGTTTGCAATTGATTGAAGTAGGAAAATATTTCATTGACATCTAAAATATTACATCAAAATTGATGTTTCCACGTTTTAATAAAGGGTGCAAATATCCTTGACGAAAGTTAATAAATGCGACTTAGTACAATAACAAAGAAAGAAAGAGGCGTAGAAAAAAATGAAGTATATAAAAATCAGAGTAAATATTAATTATATTTTTCATACACATTTGTTTGTTTTTTTGGTAGATATTACAAGTATCTTTTATAAGAGGTAATCTTGCTCGAGTTAGACAAGGTTATTATAAACGACAAAACTTTTTTTTCCTAAATATTTAATATAATTACATATTCAAAACACAAATTTAAGATTACTGATTGATGGGCTAAAACAACCCCATGTTAATTTATCTATGTGATCAATGATTTCATACACATTTGTTTGTTTGAGACTAACGATAGAAAAGGTAATAAAATGAGAGTGGTTCTTTTTCAGAAGTAATGATCTGAGGTGAAAGAATAGGGCAATTATTCTTTTTATAAGTTCAAATTGTTGGAGAATTAACCAATTATATATCATGTTCTCATCAGTGTTTTTAATTTTTTTTTTTTTTTGTGAACATTTTCAAAGTAATGTGATATATATTACACCACCTTTAAATATTCTTCACAATAAATGCGGTCTTTTTTTTTTTTTCTTTAAATCGTTTGAGGAAATTACATCATGGGTAACAAGGTGCTCCACTTAATATGGAACTTCTCATGAAAATTAAAAGCTAATTTTGTAAGAGAGTAGGCAATTCTATTGCCATATCTGTAGGGACGAATTCACATTGTGTATTGGGGGGCCTCCCCAACGCACTCCCCTCCCCCCCCAAAAAAAACTTTTTTTGCAATTTAAAATTATTTAATATTAGAATAATTATTAAGGCCTTTCTAATTTTTTTATTTAAAATTTTTTAATATGTATAATATTTAAATATTACGATAATTATTTTTATTTGGGGAGTTTCTTCTTTTCTGGTATTCATTGTAAAGATAAATGACATTGTCATTTTTTTTCTTTCTTTTTAAACAAACATTCTATTTTTTTAGTCTTTTTGTGAAAATAATTGTATTTCCCCACTATTTAAACAAAATATCTGAGTATCATTCCATTTTCTTTCTTAATAATATTTTCTTTTATAATCTATTATTTCTATTTTAGAGGTTATAAATAATTATATTTGCAATCAAATAATTTTATTAGTCTTCCTTTTATATTGATTTGATTATAATTGATTTGAAAATTAAAGACTATTCATTATTAATCCTTACTAATAGGACAAATTTACAAACACTAAATAAAGAATTGGCAGCTTAAACTTTGAGACATATCAACAAATATTCTCTTTTCCTATCACTATTCTTTATATATTTTCTTTTTTTTTTACCTCTCATTTTTGTATTTCAAGTTGGCTGTGGTTATCATTGTCAGCTTGCAAGGGGATATTAGAGTATATGTGCATTAGTTAGTTTGTTGAGAAGTTAGTTGCATATGGTTAGTTCAATAAGGACTATAAATAGGAGCATTTGTAATCTATTTTCATTATTTTTTATCAATTCAATATTACCTATTCTAAATATGCTCTCTATTTGGTTTATACCTATGAACTATATCCCTCTTAGCTCATCCTTTGATTACCAACAGTTTATAATTAGATAACAGTGTAAAATTACTTTATTTGTCACTAGATAGTTCATTTTCTCTTTATTAATTTTATTTTATATTTTTTGGGATATTTTTTTTTTGAGTGTAGATCCTCTAAAGTAAAATGGTAACGTATTTGATAAAGTAATAAGATTATTGGTCCACATAACACTTAAATTATAAAGCCTACCACACATGGTCCATTCTTTGTATACACACATATTGTTTTCATTTCATTTAAAAAAACATCTAGAGAGTACATCACAATTCTTATAATATATATTTATATTTATATTTACATTTTAAAAATGAAATAAATTATTTATATTCTCTCTTTTTGTGACTATATATAGCCATATTATTCTTATTTTATAACATCTATTTTATAAACCTTTATCTAATTATAAAAAATAGTTAACTTTTTAATTATTTTAATTAATATTTAAGTTTATTCAAACAACATTAATTATAACAAAATATTTATAAATCATTATCAGAATAATAAAATTAAAACATAAAAACACATATGTTTTTATATTTTTATTTATAGTATTTTATTAAGAATAAAATATTTTTCCTCCAAATTTTAGGAACTAAAAAAAGTACTTTTAATTTGAGGGGCCAAAAGCAAACTTATCTAGAATTTGAGAGACTAAAAATATATTTAAACTATAAATAATTATTTACTAATTAAAATTTAAACATGTATAAATATGTTATTAATATGTTTTACCTATGAAATGACAACTAGGTGGATGTGTATAAAGAATGAACCATGTGTGGTAAGCCCTGTGATAACTTAAAAATTATTCTTAATCAAATAATATAAATTACAATAGAAAAATATATATTTGTCTGTTTTAATTTTATTTTGATAATGATTTATAGAAATAATTAAAAAAG
The DNA here is from genome assembly GCA_004329165.1 of Spatholobus suberectus. Classification (NCBI taxonomy): domain Eukaryota; kingdom Viridiplantae; phylum Streptophyta; class Magnoliopsida; order Fabales; family Fabaceae; genus Spatholobus; species Spatholobus suberectus. The sequence continues at coordinate 61,156,836 of CM014732.1, forward strand.
TTAAACATTTTTACAATTAGATAACTAATTATAGAAAAAAAATGATTTGATATGAAAAATTATAAAATACATGTTATAAAATAAAAATAATATGACTATATATAGTCACAAGATAGAGAGAATATAAATGATTTATTTTGTTCTTTAAATATAAATATATATTTATATTATAAAAATTGAGATGAACTTTAGAGTTATATTTTATTTAAATGAAATGAAAACAATATGAATGTATATAAAGAATGGATTAGGTATGGTAGGTTCTATAGTTTAAATGTTACATGAGCTAATAATCTTATTACTTTATCAGATACTTCATCATTCAACTTTAGAGGATCTGCACTCATCTTTTTTCCCTTTTTGAGTTTATTTGAGGTGTATTTATACGGCGAGTTCTAGCGTGAAGAAGCGACTCATGTGGTTCACGCATGGTGAAGTGAACAGTGCCTAAATAA
>CM014732.1:61161790-61172152 GCA_004329165.1 Spatholobus suberectus
ATGGGAATGCTGGATGTATTATTGCAAATAATTGTTTGAGGAAATTACATCATGGGTAACAAGGTGCTCCACTTAATATGAAACTTCCTCCATCCAGCACCTTCATGAAAATTAAAAGCTAACTTGCAAGAGTCAGCAACTCTATTACCATACATGTGTGAAAATAAATCACAAAAATCAAAAGAATTCCCTAACACAAAGCATAATCTAGTATAGTCCTTTCACATAGCTTTTACTCTTGCTTATTTTGTCCTTTCCAATGCTGAAAGAGCTAGTAGCAATCTGTCTCAAACTTCACTTTCACCAGGCTAACTGTCTTGCAAATTGAAGAGACCACCTAAAGCACATTGTTTTTGCTGTCATTGGGTCCATCAATGATGCACTAAAAATATGCTTAAGGGCAAAATGTACCCTTATTGCAGTAGTAATAAAAGGACGTGAGTCCTGATATTGAAGCCAAAAGACTAAGTGGCGATTACAAGTTTCTAGAGATTCTATATGTTTAAGTGATATGAAATAGATAGTGAATTAATTTAATAATGATAAATGTGCAACAGAAATTGCAAACAAGCAGTGGCAAATGGAGAAAAATTTAGAGAAAAATAAGCTTAGGGTTATGATTTCCTTTGTGTTCTTAAACTCCTTCATATTTAATTCTAACTAAACCTCATAATATTCATCAATTATCAATGTTTCCCTACTAATTTATGTCAATTATTGATCATGAATTGCAATAGTCCTTTTTAAGTTAATTTCTCAATTGTTCATATGAAAGATTAAAACTCTAGGAAGGCATGAGAACAAAGGGGAGGATCATTAATTAGTTAATCCAATTGAGAATAGGAATGAAGGTTGATCATGCAACAAAGCCCAATTTTGATTACCCTACACGGTTACCAATTAATTGCAGTATGGACTGTCGTTCAATTAATCGATTCAGAGAAGGGATGATCAATTCCAAATAAGAGATAAAAATAATGGGAGCAATCTAATTGACTGAATAAACATGAATTTAATTAAAAATTAACATTCAGGGGTTCCAAACACAAAGTACACCACAACCCTAATAAGAAGTTTAACTACTCATGGTAAAAAGAGAAACCATAATTCTAGAGAAATACATCAAGAAAAAGAAAAAGAAAAAGAAAAGAAAAGAAGAAATTCTTTTACATGAAAAGGGATTTCTCTGGTCTCTAACTATGAATATCCTATTGCCCTAAGAATCTTTCTCCAAAAACTAAAGACAAAGGAAAGATGAAAGATAAGATAGAATAGAGATAAGATAAAAAAGTTTGGCCTCCTCCTTTCTATTTGTAGCCAAATTTTAGAATTGAGGTGGAGTAGGGAGCTCAACTCGGTCAGTTATCCGCATAACCCAGGCCATTAAGAGTAAAAACAAATTAAAATTCGAACTTTAGATCCATCCGACGAGTTAGATAGCCACTATGCAGCTTTTTTTGAAAACTAGGCACCATGTTGGAGCCGGGTGTGCAGGCCTACCTGGTAGCCTACACAACCCGCCAAGCAAGTGTGACTCACCTTCTTGGCCTGCCGAGCGGCCTCTCTTGGACCGCCGGGTGGGTATGACTTTTCACGTTGTGCTTCTATGTTCCTTTTGACCTGTTCTTGTGTTTGTAGGTTTCTTTTCCGGTCCTTAATTACTTCAATTTTATTTTTTTTAAGTCCTCTTTGACTAGCATAACACTCTTTTGAGTCTGCAGACTGCATTTTCATTCTTTACTCATTTAATTACCCTTCACAAAATTCAGCAAAGTCAAAGCAGTTTACGCAATTTTTAAATAGAAAGTTTAGAACACACATCACATGAAAATCCTTTAGTAATGATTTATTTTTTCACAAATTTCTTATGAACTAATACAAAAGTCATGTGAAATTATTCTATAAATCTATATAAAATGTAGATTTATCAACCAGCTTTCGATCAAAAAGTGTAGTAACTGTTATCACTTTTCCATCATAGTCACACGCCCGAGCACCAAAATCCAATTCCCTTATTTTTGACAACTGATGTATCGAAATTGAGCTTCAAATTCCTTCGGTGAGGTGCTTCCATCTCGTGACTGGCCGCTGCTGTGTGGCTTGCTGTAGGGTTATTGTCTACAAATTGGCGTTGTGCGTTTGCCTTTGCCAACACTATCCCAAAATTGAAGGCCTTTTAAACAGTAAAAAGATATTAGCTAGATCAATTTCATCAATAGCTCGTATGAGTTACTGGACCCATCCTCCAAAAGATGTGATATATGCTCCACAAAATCTGAACTCCTAAGAATGAGGCAAACCAAGTTTGTTGGGCCTCCCTACATGTAAAGAATTATGTGCTCCACAGTTTCTTCCTCACGCCTGCATAGGGGACAGATAGGATCAGCTTCAATATGCCTTCTCTTCAAGTTTGAACCCACAGGCAAATGTTTTGAGCAACTCTCTACATAAAATTTCGGCATTTAGGAGTAGGAGCAACTAGTACTGACCAAACCTTCTTCCAAAAGGAGCTTTGATTTTGACTTGTCGAAACAGTATTTCGATCCAACCTTTCCTTGACTAGTCTATATTCAGATTTCGTTGTATAAATGCCATCTTCAATATGCTTCCGTATCAGTATGTCTTTGGACCATACATTTCTAATTGGGATGGATAGAATACGGGAGACCACTTCTTCGGAGAAAAGAGATTCTACCACAACTAAATATATATTCTAATGAAAAGGTCCAATTGCAACAATGAAGACACTGTCATTCCCGGTTCTATCCGTGAAAATTCATGGTGTGGAATTTTACTTGTAGTAAAATTTGGCAACCATTTATCACGTCCCACTTGGACCCGCTCCCATTCCCAATCCTCCATATACAAGCTCCCTTCCTCAATAATCCACTTGGTAGATTGCATGCTTGACAAAATGTAGCTTGGTCTATAACGCTTTATGCTTCCATGATGGAGACATTTGGATAATATCTTGCCTTAAATATTTTTGCTACTAGAGAATCTCCAAAGCAACTCAGTCTCCATCACTGTTTAGCAAGTAAAGCTAAATTAAAAGCTTTAACAAACCGAACGCTTAAACTACCATCATTCTTGTTTCTTGTTAATTTTTTCCAGCTCATCCAGTGGATATTTCTTGCATCTACGTTTCTCCTCCCCCAATAAAATCTCGCTGTAAGGCTTTCTATTTCTTGGCAAAGGGATTGGGGCAATTCAAAACAGCCCAATAAATGTAACTGATCTGTTTTTCACGCTATTTATAATTTTAGTTTGTTATCCAAACATCAGGTATTGTATTAAGGTTTGTGTGATTGACGAAACCGATTCTGCAAGTTATCTTTGATTGTGATGATACTATTATCTTCAACAAATGATGCATTGAGATGCTTGAAACACATGAGAGGGTAATCAAATTTGACGTAATTTATATATATTTGTCGTCTATTTTTTAGGTTATATTCGGTTTGTGATTGAATGATAGTGTAAAAACTCTTACGTTATTGGTATATAGACTATTTACTCATATAATATGTCATTTTCAATTTTTATAATTATCTCTCTCCTAGTAAATATTAAATAAGACTCATTTATTCTCTCATTGGAGAAAATAAATACAAAATTTGTATATAACTTGTTGTGTTAAGATTCGTCATTTATATGCATTTACTGTTGTGCTTTTTTTTTTTTTGTAGACCACATATGTTTTTTTACATGAGACAATCCTACTCAAACCGAATAAAATCACTATAAGCAGTAAAACTCCCTCTCTAAAAACAATCCTGCTCTGAAGAAGGGTTTAATTCAACAATATAAAACAAATTAAAAAAAAAAAAAACTGTTTAGCAAGTAAGCTTGGGAGGAGGGGTACTCAAATTTAGGCAAGCGATATCTTAAAAATTTTACTACGTCAAATTTAAGTGGGCTAATATGTTGCTATCCAACACGTCTTAATTATGGGCAGGCCTAACAAAAAATTTAGCCCATTTTGACATTCAGCCCTGCCCTACGCATTTCTTTAGATTTTAACAATTATTTTTTTGATATTACGGAGGTTCTAACGCTAAAAAAAAAAAAAAAAAAACAACAACAACAAAACTACATAGAAAAACCACGAATCATGAATTTTAACAATTATAATGAATATACATTCTACAAGATGGATCAAGATCTGCTGTTCATTTTTGAACTGCAATCAACTATTGATATATCTTTTAACTTAAACAAAATATTAATAAAATAAAAAGAAAGTTTGGTATAAGATTCAACTGCACCCCCTCCGGTTATTTTCCAACTCCACCTACAAGCTAGATAAATATTAAAGAGAAATGCTAGCAATATATTCTTTGACATACTCTTTTAAACACATCTCTTTTTTATTAGTTTTAGTTGAAATTTATTAAAAGTTACAAAACTTTATAAGTTTCACATTTTTTTTAATGATTCTCTCTCTTAATTTTGTAATTTTTAATAAATTTTAATTAATAAAAAATATATTAAAAATAATGTATTAAAAGTTTGTTGCTGCCGGTCTTCAATATTAAATATTGCACTTGATCATATGCTGCACAGTTCTCCGGCTCTCCGCAGGACAACATTGACTTCAAATTTCATAGGCAACTTGCTCATGGCACCATTACCTGGCTCTGGCCAGTCGTTTTCACTTTTCAGTTGTAATATTGACTCTATCTTTCGGTATACGTAATATGTTCATTTCGTGGAAATGTAGCTCCGGCTCTGGGTCCAGATAGAAAGCAATGCTTCTAGGATAGAATGGGTCTATTTGGCGCCTAAGCATCAAGAAAATAACTCCTTTGGTTTCATAGAAATGAACGGGGAAGAATATTAATTAATTGGTAGATATATGTAACAGTGGGACTTCTGGAATATATCAATAATTTAATTTGAATTATAATGGTATTAATTTGAATGGATGATATCGATTAAGTCTTTTACCTCATTTTTAAAAACAGCTTTATGATTTAAAAAAAAAAGAGAGAGCTATTTTTCCAAATAATTAATCAACACCAAAGATGCATAATTTCTTTGATTATTCGGGATGGACAATAAATGGTTATGAGTTTATTCTTGTCGACTGCAAATCTTCTTAACTACAAAAGTTGAATCTTTCAAGATTAATAATCTCCACAAGGAAAAGAGGAGCAAGAAACTGCAAGCGCTGGTCTTAAGGGTCAACTAGTTGAAATTTCCTTCCGTGTGTTCAATGAAAGTCAAGTGACCATTTCAAGTAACATCCATTAACTGCAAGATTATACAGCACTCATTAACTGTTTATGTGTTCAATGAAAGGTTAAGTGACCATCTCAAGTAACACCCACTAGTGTGTAGTATCATTTTAGCATGCGACACTTCTAAATTTTTTTCTAGATTTCTAAAAGAATGTTATTTATCTACCTTAAATACATGCTAGGGACAAAAGGTAACAACTTCAAATTTTGGAGGGATGAAATAAAAAAAAACTGTTTACAAGAATCAAACTAAAATTAGCTCATTTTACAAGGACCAAAGATGGCGATTTCAAATTTCATATGGATGAAAAACAAAGAATATTTTTTTACAAGGACTAAATCAAAACTAACTAATTTTATTGGAACTAAAAATATATTTAAACCATTAAATTTATAATTTTCATTTTATTTTAATATTAAAATTAATAAAAAAAAAAAACAAATCATTAATCAACACTAGAATCTACAGATGATCAACAATCAAGATCAGCAATCAATCAATAATTTGTACCTGTCAAACTCATATCCTTAGCTTACAACTCACAACTGGACCAAAAATAGTAATTTTATTTTGGTTATAACAAACAATTTTATTTTGACTAGTTACAAGCTCTCCGTCAAACAATTCAGATAGTTTTAAGCCTCAAAAACAATTTATTTAATTGATATATTGTATTTTTTCAACCAGTTTTTAATTTAATTAATATAGTAACAAACTTGAATGTGATATTTTACCTTCAATTTAGTTTTTAACTCGTTCAATTACTCCATATTTTTTTCCAAATCGGAGGAATCATAATAATTGAACTTACATAATTAAAATGACCCATTAATAATAATTATTATAATACTGAAGCTCGTATTAATTTAGAAGGATATGTACAACCTACCAAGAAAAGGACATGTACCAGAAAAAAAAAAAAAAAAAGCCTTCGGATAACTAGTAAACAAGGTTCGTGACGCATTTCTTTTCTTGAAATGTGGTAAGAAAAATGAGTAGGACCGTGGATCATCTTCATTCAAACTAATCCCCAAATTGGCCATAGTCCAAATCACCTCACTTCCCTTATAAATTCTCCCATCCAAACTCTCATTTCTCTTCATTCCTACTTTTTCCTAGCTACCATCCTCTCACCATCACCCATGGCTACCAATTCCTCATTCTCTCCCTTCTCATCTCCTGCCACGTCCTCACTTCCACCGAAGCCGAAGACACAGGCTTCGTGGGCTCACTAGACCGCGAGGCACTGGGTTTAGAGAAGAAAGACAAGGTTAGCCATTTCCGGTTCTACTTCCACGAGAGGTACACCGGGAGCAACGTCACCACCGTCACCGGCGTTCCGCCGCTCCCCCAGTACAACTCCACCACCTCCTTCGGAAGCTTGGGGGTCCTGGACACCGCCTTGACGGTGGGGCCCGAGCTCACCTCCAAGGTGGTGGAAGACTGGAGGGCTTTTTCGCGGCCACGTCACAAACGGAGTTCGTTCTGTCGTTGGTTCTGAACTTCGTGTTGACCGAAGGGAAGTACAAAATGGAAGCACCATCACGGTCTTGGGGAGGAACCGCCTCTCCCTACCGCTCAGGGAGCTGCCCGTGATTGGGGGCAGCGGGATGTTTAGGTTCGCCAGGGGGTATGCTGAAGTGAATACCATCTTTTTTGATCCACGGACACGATCTACCATTGAGTACAACATTTATGTTTCCCATTACTGACGAGGAGTTGCACGTGTTTTTGGATTAGTTACTTCGTGTCACGCTGTTTCAAATTTGTGTGTTCCCTACTATGATTGGGCATGCGACAGGGTTTTACATTGTGTGTTTTTAATGATGTGAAGATTGCAATAATTATATACAAGGGAAATGAAAAAAAATGAGTTTAATTTATATAGACTGTGTGTACATATATATTAATAAGAATATACTTTTATCGTCACGTTATATTAATAAATAAAACGAGAAAGTAAATGATCAAATCTCACCTTACGAGAGTTAAGTGGCGGGATTCGTCTTCCCTTCTAATGATACTTTTGCTGTTTTGCACCGCTGACAATATCATGAAGTTAAAGAGGATGAGTTATTTGACTAAGAGGATCTTTTCTCATCAAAGAAGAAACATTGTTAGAACGGAGACACTTATTGGGACCAAACTAGTTACTTTTGCTAATGGATTATAAAAATAAAATTGTTTACAATTATGAGATTTTTATCTTCCAAAATTTGTTTAAAAACAAATTGTAACAATGAATTAAAAAGTATTAAAATTATAATAGAGTATAATTTTTTTCTAACTAATTCAATGTTAACATGATTTAAAAATAATTGTTTATCCTATGAGTTGAGTGTAAATTTCTATTTGTTCTTTCATGGAAAATGTTTGTCCCCATTTCTTAAATTTTATCCGTACTTTATATGTTAAATAAAATAAAACACTCAATGAATTAAGTCAAAGGAGAATAAGCATGAAAAATATAAATTTATATTAAATTATTATAATAATGAATTAAAAAAGTATAATTTCAACTCCTAATAATTTAGATGTTAATGTAATTCAGGTAAATTGTTCATCCTTATGAGTTAAGCGTAAATTCTTCTACTTAATTCATGAAAAGATGTTCATCCTTGTGAGTTTTATTTTATATATAATATAATTTCTATATTAATAGAATAAATAAGGAACGAATAATAATTTACCTAAAATTGATTTGACTTTTTCTATATAAATCACAAGTATTTTCCACTGAAGGCAATTCTATTCAAACCGAGTAAGACTATTATGAACTCCCTCCAAGTATTTAATACAGCTGCATATCCAGAGCTTAAACTCGAGACCACTGGTCAAGCTAAAACAACCCTACGCCAATTGATCCACGCGCTCGATGTATTAAAATTATTGATTTGACAATAATTTTACTCATAAAGAAAGTAGATAAAAAAGAATACATTTATGTATTAAAATTATTGTTATAATAATGAATTAAAGAAATTTAATTTCATCCTAATAATTTAGATGTTAATATAATTTTAGGTACATTAATTATTCTTGTAAGTTAAGTGTAATTCTCCTATTTGATTTCATAAAAAAAGGTTCATCCCCATGAATTTTATTTATATATATAATCTCTATTAATAAATTACATATATATATTAATGTATAAATAAAATTTAAATTCTGAGCTAAAAGAAAATCTTCAATAATTTTTTTTGGTTACAAATCTTCAGTAATTAATTAAGTGAAAAAATAATAAATAAATAATAAATGATAATTTGCCTAAAATTGATTTAGGCCTTAATTTTGCACGAAAAAAAATAACAAAAAGATAAATTTAAGTGATTTTGGTTATGCAACTTAATATATTCATTTACAAAGGACATGTAGTGACTTCATAGTACTAACATTTGGGTAAAGAAAATTTCCATTCATAAGAAATAAGAATAGGAAATAGGAAATCTATTACAAAACATAGATGAAGTATTTCCTTGTAATTTTTTCATACACATTTGAAATTGACTTTAACAAAGGAGTCGAAACAGATTTGATAAATTCAATCTACACTTTATTCTATAATTCAACTTCCACAGGTTATGCAAGGTTCATTTCTTTCCTTGCTTTAGTTAATAAGGAGGCATTAAGAAAATCTATTAGAAGGAATATAAGAACAAATGACAACTATATTCTTATATGTATGATCTAAATAGACAACCAAATTATATTTCTTATTTGTCATACCATGTTTGAGATATACATTGATTAAACCAACAATGTTTAAACAAATCACATGAAATATAAGATAGCCAATGAAATGCATCATATTTGATACGTATAATAGAAAAGGATAAAACGTATGTAGAAATTCTATCAAACAGGGCCAACAAAACCTTACAAAAAGATTAAAAAAAAAAAAAAAACAGAAGGAAACTATGGCACAAACCAGCATCACAAGTGAACTCACATGGCATAACTTGCACAAATTGTGAGAGGGGCTTGATTTTTCTTTTCTCAAGTAACTTAATGGCTTCTTTCCAAGTAATTTATATTTTTAGGTGATTTAAGGAAAAATGTTCATCCCATGAGTTAAATCTAAATTTCTCTCCTCGTTTCATGAAGATATTCATCTTTATTTGTTATATTTTATTCATTCTTTCTATGTAAAATTCAATAAATTAGTTATTATGAATTATAACATGCATTCCTTTAGTTTCCTTAACCCATGTCTTGTTATTGAAAGATAATTCACCCGTAGGGAATGCTGCCTATGGAAGCAGGTACAAATCCACCTACAATGGAAAGCTGATCATGAAAAGATATACATATATATATATATATATATATATATACAATGCCCGGCCCTGGGCCTTGTTCAGAGCTGCTGCAATGGCCCAGGCCCATGGTTGGGAGGGGTCCAAAAAATTAGAAAAAGTTATATAGTTGCGTGATAAAAAAAAATTCTATATTATTTTATGTTATTTTTATAAATAAATTGAAATTACTATCACTTATCCATGTGTCCTTTTTCATATCTAAATAAAATGTGATATGTGATTATAAAGTACTATTATCTTAATTGTTAATTTTTTTATGATGTATTACATTATAAGTTCATGTTAAATGAATTTTTAGCTCATTGTGACAAACATGTAATAGATAGAAATAATACATAGACTTAAAGTTATTTTTTTTTTATAAAAACACAAACAAAAACTCAAATTATAAAGGAATTTACTCCTAACATTAATTCAAAAGTCCTAACTTAAATAGTATAGCCCTCACTCTCTCAATTAGAATATTTTCAACCTCTCGCTCGTTTCTTGAAAGGTGCATTTCACACACATTTGCGACAATTAAGCAAAAAATAGCTGTTCTCAATCATCGTAAACTACCTTTCATTTATCTGTTTTGATTTCTTCATCACCGATTCGTTTTAATTTAAAAATAACATTATATCACAATTTAAATTATGTATCATAAATATAAATATAATTTCTATATATTAAAATATTTATTTTATTATAACTTTAATAATAATATAATTTAAAATTTTAAAAATATTTATTATTATTAATATAATTATAATTATATAAAATAAATCTTTAACTTGCACAATACATAGGCTAAAGTACT
>CM014732.1:61903638-61949797 GCA_004329165.1 Spatholobus suberectus
CTAGGAGTTGTTATCATCGTTCTTGCATTTGGCTGTGAAATTCGTAAATGATGACATGGAGGTAGTCACTCTACGAGAGGATTAGAGAAAAGCAAGAGAGTGTTAAGAAATCACTAAAGATCAACCACAACCTCGACATAGATTACAGACTTAACCTCAAACAGAGCAAGATACTTTTGACGGAGTTAGATTGCTGGATAACGTAAAAGGAGACACTTGGATACCCCGTCCAAAATCAGATGGGGATTGCACCCCGGTCCAAGTAGGGACAAATAAGCATCAGGTCGTGAAAGTCGAAGCTGACCTCGACAAAAAAATGAAGGAGGATACGTTGACACTTATGAAGAATAACGCCGGCTTGTTCGCATGGAAGCCGACAGTTATGTCGGGAATAGACCCCAACCTCTGTCATCGTTTAGAGGTGGATCCCTCCGTAAACCAATGTGCCAGAGAAGGAGAAAGATGGCCCCTAAGCGCCTTAAAGAGATTGACAGACAGGTAGAGGAGTTGTTGAAGGCAGGCTTCATCCAAGAGGTGAAATACACCACGTGGTTGGCCAATATAGTGCTTGTGAAAAACCAAAATGGGAAATGGAGAATGTGTGTAGATTATACTGATCTGAACAAGCATTGCTCGAAGGATTCATACCCCCTACCCGACATCGACAAATTGGTTGATGGTTTGTCCGGATTTTGTTACTTGTCGTTCATGGATGCCTACTCCGAATACAACCAGATCCCTTTTTATCCAGGTGATCAAGAGAAAACAGCCTTTATGACAGAGAAGGCCAATTATTGTTATAAGGTGATGTTCTTCAGACTTAAGAACGCCAAGGCCACGTATCAAGAATGATGAACAAGGTGTTTGAAGCACAAATAGGGTGAAACCTGGAGGTATATGTTGATGACTTGATCGTAAAAAGTGCTACCCGTGTGGCACACCTCCAGGATTTACAGGAGACCTTTGCCTAGTTAGAAAAGTCTAATATGAGACTGAATCCTAATAAATGTGTATTTGGTGTCTCGGCTGGCAAATTCCTGGGATATATGCTATCTAAGAGAGGTATCGAGTTGAACCCCAAAAAATGTAGGGCCATACTAGAGATGAAGAACCCTCAGAATGTGAAGGTGGTCCAGAAGCTAACAGGGCGTCTGGCTACGTTGATGAGGTTCATAGCCAAGTCGGCACAGAACACTCTCCCCTTCTTCCGACTTTTAAGGAAGGGCAAACCATTTGAATGGACTGACGAGTGCGAAGCAACATTCACAAGATTGAAAGAGATCCTATCTGCTCCGCCCCTACTCACTAAGCCTGGGATGGGTGAAGTGTTATATTTGTATCTAGCAGTGGCCAATGAAGCCGTAAGCACTGCGCTAGTGCGAGAGATGCCGGAGGGACAAAAGCCGGTGTATTTTGTAAGTAGAGCCTTACAAGGAGCTAAACCGCGATATCCCAAAGTGGAGAAGGTCGTATTTACTTTAATGATTGCCACCAGAAGACTAAGACCCTACTTCCAATCGCATTAGATCGTAGTGAGGACGGATCAGCCAATTCGTCACATCCTACACAGACCGGAGTTAGTGGGAAGGATGACGGCGTGGGCCATTGAGCTATCAGAATATGGGATTCAATATGAGCCAAGAACAGCATTGAAAGCCCAAACGCTAGCCAACTTTATAGTGGAATTGACATTGGTAGAATCCTCCTCTGGAGGATTGACCTGGACCCTCTTTGTGGACGGGTCATCTAATGAGAGAGGGAGTGGAGCCGGCATATTGTTGGAGTCTGTGGACGGCGTGGTTTTGGAACAGTAGCTGACTTTTACATTCCCACCTCCAACAACTAGGCAAAGTATGAGGCGTGCATAGCCGGATTAGTTATGGCGGCCGACATTGGCATTGTGTTACTATGTGTATGTAGCGATTCGCAGTTGATGATTTCGCAGATTAATGGGGCTTATCAAGCCAAAGAACCGGTGTTGCAGAAGTACTTGGCAAAAGTAAAAACTCTCATTGAGAGATTTCATAAGGTGGACTTCGTCTACATTCTTCACGAGAAGAACGTTAGGATGGATATCCTATCGAAGTTGGCTAGCACTAAATCTTCTGGCAACAATAGGACAGTCATCCAACAGATAATTCACGAGCCTAATCTCGTATTGGCAATCAAATTGGAGCAGAGTTGGATGACTCCCATCATCGAGTATCTGAATGAAGGTGTCGTTCCGGAAGATAAGAAAGAAGCGAAAAGGTTGGAGCGATCCGTAACTCATTTTTACATACTGAACAACAAGCTATACCGGCGCGGCTTCTCCCAACCGTTGCCCAGATGTCTGGAGAAACATGAGTCTGAATACGTGATAACCGAGATACATGAAGGAAGCTGCGGTCAACACTTGGGAGGTAGAGCGTTAGCTAAAAAGATATTCAAGGCCGGCTATTACTGGCCAACATTATATGGAGTTTGCTAAGAAGTGCGACAGACGCCAACAATGTTTCAACATTCATCTCGCTCCCTTGGAAGATTTAAGCATGATCGCTTCTCCCTGGCCTTTCATATGGTGGGGGATCGACATCCTCGGCCCCTTCCCCAAAGCACTTGGCCTGGTCAAATTCTTGGTGGTAGCTATTGATTACTTCACCAAATAGATCGAAGCAGAGGCGTTGGCTACTATTATAGCGAGGAACACGGAAAACTTTGTATTCCGACAGATCATTTGCAAATTCGGGATACCGAATGTCCTAATGTCAGATAACAGCGCACAATTTACAGATAAGGGCTTCCAAAAGTTTTTGGCCGGGTTAAAGATCAAGCAGCATTTCATATTGGTTGAACACCCCTAAACAAATGGACAAGCGGAGGCAGCAAAATCGAGTTATTCTCAGAGGGCTCAGCTGGAGGAAGCAAAATGGTGCTGGGTCGAGCAAACTACCACATGTCCTGTGGGCATACCGCACGACTCCCTACTCTTCCATAGGGGAGTCTCCTTTTCGCCTTACTTACGGCGTGGAGGCAATGATCCCGGCAAAAATTGGAGAGCCGACGTGGAGAGTGGCTAACCTAAGGCTGGAGGATAACGACAGATTGCTATGGTCAGAGTTAGACATAGCGAAAAAAAGAAGAGAAGTGGCCGCTATAAGAAGAAGCTGCTTTAAAAAGACGGGTCGCTACGAGATACAACAAGAAAGTCGTACGTCTCTCCTTCGAGACCAGTGATCTCGTCTTAAGGCGTGCCGACATAGGGGGAAGAAATGCCAGATAAGGGAAACTTGCCGAAAAATGGGAAGGCCCTTATAGGGTTACCTCAAAGACAGGAACGAGTGCATACATATTAGAGACGCTACCTAGGGCTACCATCGCACGAACTTGAAACGCAAGCAATCTTAGACAGTATTACAGTTGAGGCACAATGGGTAATACTAGTTTTAATTTCCTAATTAAATCTAGCTATATAATGTAGTTGGATTGAGTCACATATTATAACTTCTGGCTCTTATAATATTATTTTTGACCCATGTGATTAACAAAATAAGAAGTTTGTCTCCCTTATAAAGCTTAATACAGGGCCCTAGCAAGATAAAGCAAGCATTGCGAACTACCCCGCTCCAACCGGGGTAGGAAGATTGCTAAAATCGAAGATAAAATAAGCATTGTGAACTACCCCGCTCCAGCCGGGGTAGGAGGATTGCTAAAAGCAAAATAAGGCAAAGCATTGCGAACTACCCTGTGTACGTGGATTCAATCTAGTCGGGGTAGGAAGATCGCTTAAAAACAAAGATAAGGCAAAGCATCGCGAACAACCCCGTGTACGTGGATCCACTCCATTCGGGGTAGGAAGATCGCTAAAATCAAAGGTATAAAAGTAAACCAAAACAAAGCAAAAGCGACAACTCAACTGAGAATTGGGAACATAGGCAAAAATTGGAAACACCGGCATCTCTGGAGATGGGATCATCACCCAAGACCACCACCAAATTCAATGTATCAAATCATTGCGTATTTAACGCCCCTCGGATATCGCAAAGTTACGACGCACCTGTTCGAGAAAAGCGAAAGACTCGCGAACCGTTCTGGTCCTAAATCGGTGAGACCTTCACGGCCACAATTATCACCGGCTCGGGGGCAACACTATCCTTGACATCATTCAAGCTGACCCAGTCTTTTAAACCGACGATGCTTTTCCAAACATCGTCGGCTTGAGGGCAATTGTTCTGGAGGTCACTTGCACTTATGACCCTAAGTCGGCCTCGTAGCGCTTGTTCCGGTTTCAACATTGTTAGCTTACCCCGGATCAACTTCGCTCCAACCTCGGATTCGTGGACCAACCCGCCCAGTGAAATAGAATGCGTGTAGTTTACTCAAACGTAAACCACCATGCGGCACCTAACTCAAATGCGTGTAGTTCACTTAAACGTAAACCACCATGTGGCACCCAGCTCGCACAAAACTTCCCTCCAACACACTATATAAAGGACTCCACAGCCATCAGGTACGGTCTGCTGAGACCCTCTCATATTGACACCGATATTGACTTAAGCTTTGGAGTCCTTGTAGGTGTCACCACCAGAGACGTCAACTACCACTGCGGGAGCTCACTGGGAATACGTCCTTGTGTTTACCACACAACACTTACCATTGCAAAATTATCATTTAGGCTGGTTAAAAATCTGATGGTGCAATTTAAATCGTGATAATACCTGACATTCCTCATTCCAATAGCACAAGTGCATTTAACAAGACTAGCACATACTAGCATAGAGATATAACTCTCCAATTCCTCCCATAATACCTTTAACTCTATGTAGAAGTCAGTGACACTGAGTGACCCCTTCCTGAGGCCATAAATTTCCTGCTACAAATTTGGGATCTGAATTAAGTCTTCTTAAGAGAAACGTTCCTTTAACTCGTTCCACACATCACACATTAATTGAGTTTTCAAGGAACACAATGCTTTGAGCAATTGATTCTAAAATAGAATTCATGATCCATGAATGGATCAACATGTTGCACCTACTCCAAGCTTTGTAACTTGGATCGAAAGGGGTAGGCACCTCAATTGTGCCATCTACAAACTCAAATTTGTTTTTACCTCCAAGAGCTTTGTGCATAGATTAAGCCCATGCATGATAGTTCAATTGGTTCAGCAATGGTGTGACTGCAATTGATGAAGGCCCATCACTAGGGTGCACATAGTATGGACTAGTAGTGTCCTAGGTTGGATCTATCCCTCTGTTGCCTCCATTGTTTGCATTAGTGGTGTTGGAACCACTAAAATAATGCATTTAGTTATTTCACATCATATTAGAGTACTAGCGGCAACAGAGCTCAAAAGAGCACTAATACCATCATAAGAATGGAAATGCTTATAATAGAAGCGTAAATAATTGAAAAGAGTGATGAACCTTTTGTATTTAATCCACTAAAGAAATCAATATAATAGAAGGTTATTTATATCAAGAATCCTAACAGGTGCAAGGGAATAAAAATAAGCCTGATTACATTAGAAAATATCCAAAATTAACTAATTGATTAAGGTAGCAACATAGGTGTGAGCAGTGACCTCACAAATCGTGTGACTTGGATTTGAGTTACTAATTTTTTAGGAGCAATCTGAACTGTTGATCTTTAATAGTTATCAATGTTGCCATCGACGAAGAAAAATATGTGGACCATCTCCTGAATTCAGTATTATTAACTTCGCTCGGATTGATCGGTTCGACGGGGAATCGAATCTATTATCGGTTTGAGTTAATTTGTAGATCAAATATGTTGTTAACTTGGTGTTTACTCATTACGCTGGTAAAACTTGGGTTGAACCAATGTAAACCAGTCCCAAGCAAATCAACTGAATCAGCTTAGTCACACCACTTTCTCAAGTTCCTTTGTAACCTGCACCTACTTTTTGACTTTTTCGGGTCCTACAAGTAATCTCTTGTATCATGTATGTGTGTGTGTGTTGCAAAACTTTTTAAAACCAATTTTCTATTTAAAGCTATTGGTATATATGTGACAAAACATTATATATATGTGTGGGGGAGGAGGGGGGGTAGGTTAAGGATCGAACACAAAACTTAACAGTTTGCAAACTTTTTAAAACCAATTTGCTATTTAAAGCTATTGGTATATATGTGACAAAACATTATATATATGTGTGTGTGTGTGTGTGTGTGTGTGTGTATTTAATTATATTTTATACCAATTTATGCGGTTCAACCAGTGAGTCACTAATTCGACCAATAATCCGTTGACCTAGTACCCCTACTGAGTCAGTTACAATTCAAGTCTTATAACATTGCCTAAATTACCAAATTTTAACATAATTGTACATCTAGGTTTTCAAGTTGAGATTGTTAATTAAGTTAAAATAATTTCTTATAAGTTCATTTACATTCTCAGGTGTTAGGAAGAACTTTTTTTTTATTCAAGAACAAAATTTAGGTGAATTGACTCTTGAGAACTTATCAAGGGAAAAGTAGATTTCACAACTTAAAAAGCAAAAAAAACTTTTTGAACTATAAATAAATCATACTTTGCAAAGTTTATTATGATAAAGAATTATTGCTATCATTAAAGGAATAGATGTCTTGTATGAGGATAAAGCTAACTCTAAATCTGCTAAGAAGATTTAAGAATTTACTTTTAAAGTAAAAAAATTTCTTCTTTTTATTTTGTATTAGGTATATAATTAAGAATTTGATTAGAACACATTGAGAGTGCAATTTTTTTTTATATTTTTATTTAACTATAAATTATCATATAATTAAATTTTTTGTAATAATTAATAGGGTGCAATATTATTCAAAATAGTTTTTACTTTTGAATTTTTTATTTTTTTTTTTAAAAGATGTCCCTAAAATTTCCAAATTAATATTAATAAAAAATTAATATTCAAATAAACAATTACTATTCAAATTAATAAACTACAAACCAATCCAAAAGAAAAGAAAAGAAAAGAAAACCGATAAAAACCGAATTTCTTTAGATTTTTTTGGATCATGTTTTTGCATAACCGATCGGCTTGGATCGATTTTCAGTTGGTGTTTGGAAAGCCAAACCAATCTAAGCCGAACTAATATTTTTTAATATACATATGTTATTGTGCATTTCGCATCTATCTTCTATACATTTTATTATGTTTTTTAGTGTTTCATCAATATTTTTATTATGCTTTTTCCATGTATCCAACCAACATAATAGAACTATATGTACTTTGTTCTCTTCGGCTTTATTTGTATATATATGTTCATGTCTCCTTAGGAAAAAGAAACAATGTTATAGAATAATTAATCAATTGATTGATATATATTTTTTATGCTTATTTTAATAATAATGCTCAATATTTAGAGAGTAATAAAAAATTAAAATGTCAGTAAATATATGTTGGTTAAAACTGAATCATCTAATCTAATTCAAATCACATTTTATCGGATTTGATTAGATCGATTTTTTTTTTAAAAAGTAATTCAAACCGAATTGAACTACAAGTTATTTTATTCTTTGAATTAAATAACTTTTTGATGCAAAACCAATCTAAATTAATCTGCGAACATCCGTGGTATAGATTAATTCTTTTACTTTTACCTCAATCAATACTTGCATTATAGGGCCTTTGCCACAGTTAGTCTTAGAAGAGCCATTATACCGAATTGGCCTCATCCCAATCAATAAATTTATATCAACACATATTACAACCAAAAAATTCTCCCCATTTTTTGGGCATGTGACTTTTTGGTAAATCAAAATTTTATCCTACAATAGAGAGAAAATTGTGAAATTGCCGCATCCCCCCATTCATGCGATGTCCCATTTAGCAAAATTCCAACCTTGCCAGGTAAAATATAGTGGGGGTACACGTACACACATGTATCATTTCAGCGAATATAGATAAATTCCCATTTTTAGACAGTGAATACCAAAGCCGTAATTTTCACCAACCTCAAGTGTCCTTCCAAATCCCTCCCCCAACCCTTCTCTCCGCGTCATCACCCCTCCCGATTCTTCCCCTATATAACACTTCCCCATTCACCCTCCTCCTTCGTCGTTCTCCGTTTTCTTTTCTCACTCTCTTCTCAGCATCGGTTCGGGTCGGGTTCCGCGTTACCGGACTACACCGCCGGGAAATTCTCCGTCGACGGAGCGAAAATGACGGTGTTCCTAGCTACCAGGCTCGTGCCGCGACGATCGCCGTCGCTTTGCTGGCTACGCAGCTTTTCTCGGGCGGTGGTAGACACGGAAAAGGATGCCGTCGCCGCCCTGGAGCTTCCGCCGTTCGATTACTCCCCGCCGCCGTTTGCGGGGCCCACCGCCGGCGAGATTCTGGCGAAGCGCAAGGAGTATCTGAGTCCTTCCATCTACCACTTCTACAAGACCCCCGTGAGTCCGCGCTGCACCTGATTATTTCTCAATATATATAGTTTAATTATAAGCGACATATACGATGTATTAATTTTTTTTTATATATTTTTAATTTATTATAAATCTATTAATGAAATATTCATTCATACAAATAAATGCACTAATTAATATATTAATAATATAAATTAAACTCATCAGTAGAAAAAAATATTTTTTGAATTATAAATAATATCATTAAATATAACCATATTTAAATTATTTAATATTAGAAGTATTTTTAAAATAAAATTTAAATTTGTGGTATTATTAATTAAAATTAACTATATTAACTATTTTTATTGATTTTAATGAATTAATTATTTGTTGTTTATATAAAAGACTAAAAATAATAAAGTTTAACGTGTAAAAGTCATTATCTAATTTTTTTATGGATAAAAAATCATTTAATTTTTAACATGTTTTTTAAAAATTTAATGGATATACATGTATTACACCGTCAGTATATTTGTCAACTAACTAAAAGTTAGTTAATTAAAAATTATTTTGATTGGAATTTTAAGGTGAATATTATTAAAATCAACAAATTTACCAGTTTAAATTTACTAGTTTGTGATTGGATGATGTTGGTGTTTATAATTTTTAAAGTGATTTTATAAAAGTCAACAAATAAAACATAGACAAAAATGAGAACATATATGATTAATTGATAATGTGAATTTTTTTGATATGTGATTGTAAGGATTTTTTTTCTTGAATATATTATTTATTCATATAATAAATATACTTTTTTTTTTTATTAAGCTGATTTTTATAGGTGACAATGCTCAATAATTAATGCTAAATTTTAACTAAATTATTATAATTTAAAGAGTTCTAGCAAAAGTTTTTGTATTTAATAGATGAGTAAATAGTCAATGTAGTATAAAGTTTTTTTAGACTATTATCTAATAAAAATTATTATGTAAAGTCTATTGATTTTTTTGAGATTGTATAAAGTATTATTTTTTTTAAGAATTTAATGTTTATGTATTATTAGTGTAAAAATTTTTACACCGTCAATCAATCAAAAATTATTATTAGTATGTTTTTAAGGAAGTTATTGTAAAAGTTAACAAATTTATCATATATGATAATTTGTGATTGAATGAAAAGGTGTTTTATATTATCAATACATAATTTATTTATTTAATTAGTTGATAGAATAAATTTTTTACATTAACACCAAAAAAATAAACTCTTAATAAATTATTAGATTGCTAGTACAAAAGTTTTTTTTAATATAATTTTAAAAATAATTATTATAAAAGTAAATATTCTAAAAAAACCTCGTTGTAATTCATATACCATTTATTCATAATTTTATAATTAATTAAATTCAATTACAAAATCCTGTATTTGAGTCTAGGAAATTTCAAAGTGTAATTAATAATGAATACATAATTAAAAACCGATACACATTTATTGACAATATTTAATATTTGATATTTAATGATCATTAAATAATAGAAATTGTATTTATTCACAAATAATTAATGAGAAAGAAATGGTTGTGCGTGGTGGGGTGCAGGTGAACATAGTGGAGGGTAGGAAGCAGTACCTGTTTGACGAGAATGGGAGAAGGTACGTGGATGCGTTTGGAGGGATTGCTACGGTGTGCTGCGGGCACTGTCACCCTGATGTGGTCGAGGCCATAGTGAACCAAACTAAAAAGTTGCAGCACTCCACGGTTCTCTACCTTAACCACGCAATCGCCGATTTCGCTGAGGCTCTGGCTTCCAGGCTTCCCGGTAATCTCAAGGCATGTTTCTTTTTTCCACACTCTTCTCGTTTCTTCGTATGTCAATGGAAATTCTGGATGTATTTAGATAAATTTCGAAAGAAAAAATAATTTTTATGATATAATTTATTTTTTTTAAATATCAAAACTTGCCCTTTTAGAGTTTCTTCTTCTTTTTTAAAAATATTAAAACTGGCTTATTTTTTAAAAAAGCTTTCTTTTTCTTTTAAAAACTTGCATAATTGTCATAATTTTTTATCATATTTTTAATTAAAAAACTTTTTTTTTATATATATAAGATATCCTCTCTGCCAATATTATGTTATAGTGTGTTTGTATATCATCACAAAATTAATTCTATTGCACAAAATTATGGTGATAACATGAAAAAGTAGAAGCAACTATTTATTGTTTCACTTTCACCGTGAAAAATTAATTAATTTTTTTATCATGAATTTATTTCAAAAACACTATTAGTCTAAGTAGAATCTTGTTCGAATTCTTTAATTGAAAAAAAAATAATTGAAAAGAGAGATCTTGATCAATCAAGTTTTGTGACAGAAATAGGTCACCCACAAAACTAATATCCATAAGACTATAACATGGTAAAATAAAAATAAAAAATTAATACCTCCTCCGAATCCTAAGACTATGATAAACGTGACTGAGAAATGTTACCTTCAACGTTAACAATAATTATTTGTTTATTCTCATTTGCAAATATAATATTATAACAATAAACTTATACCAATAGGAATATATGATATTTTCTTTTTATTAACTAGTGGCGAAACTTGAATTAATAGTTTCAGAGAAAAAAATAATTTTATTTTACGATCACAGATGGTATGAATATTCAGTGTGAATCATTAGAGGCCGAGAGAGTCAATAAAAAGTTGTTTTTAAAACACATTTTTTACTGCTATTGTTTAGAAAGGAGAAAAAAAACAGCGAACCGAAACTAAGGACTATTTTGAACAAAGTTTTTGACTGGCTTTAAAATTTTAATAATACCTTGATTATTTAGGCGGGTCTAATCTTTTGAGGTATAGTATTATTTCTTATATTATACCAACAAAAATAAATATTATTTCTTATTCTGTGTTTGAGTGAGCGTCTGTAGAATTAATTTTAACTAAAATTGATTTTAACATAAAGTGATTTATGTTTAAGTGTTTTAATTTTAAAAATTCACCTTATATATTAAATGAGAATAGTTATCTTGAACGAGAACATTTTTAGTTGTTATTCTTCAACATGAGTATTTGTAGTTGTCATTCTTCAATGAATATATTTTTAGAGATTTTTAACTTCTTATCTTTTTTAATCTATCATTTTTAATATATTTAGTTTCAAATTGAATTTTAATATTTTTTAAAAGAAATTATTAATAATTAAAAATTAATATTGTATTACAATAATTGTTTATTATAAATTTAAAATATAATTTATATGTTTAAAAATATTTATTTATTATAAATTTTAATTATCATATAATTTATATATATTCTGAAGTATATATTTATTATAAATTTAAGTTATATAAAATAAATATTTATTCTGTGTAATGCACAGGTTAAGATACTAATTATCAATAAATTTCAATGTAGAATTTTGAATTCAACACCAAAGTTATTTAAAATTATTTTAACTCAATGCAATGTATGTTTGGTTTCACGTTTGATTTTCTAGAATCACATTGAAGTACTAGTTAACGTGATTTTAGATAAATATTTACATGCTTGGTTTCATGTTGAAAATTAAATTTGGCTCTAGAATTGATTTTAGGTTGAAGCAACTTTAAGTAATTTTTGCGTTGGATCAAAAATTTATACTGAATTTGACTATTAACTTGTTTTTAGAATAAAAACATCTAAACATAAATTACATCACTTCAAAATCAATTTCATTCAAAATCAATTTTACAAAATCAATTTCATTCAAAATCAATTTTATCAACATTCACCCAAACACACACTTTGAATTACTTTAACTAAAATGAAGTTTTGTTTGGGATGGGCAGCAATAGTATAAATAATAGTTATTCTTGCTCCTAAACTGGAGGATCCTTAGCTCCCATTTCCATTAGATGAAGTTCAAAATTTTGGGAGCAGCTGCCACGTAAGCCACTATCCCAAGAGATGGGCATGTTTTAATGGTGTAGGTAGAGTATCGTATTTTATTTGTAAAATATTGCTTTCTTTGTCCATATGTAAATATGGTATAAGTGTCAACGTGGCTCATGGGATTGAGATGCCATTGGTTACGTGGATGGTATCGATGCTAGCACATGGTTTAGTACCGAATAATAAATAATATGCTTGTCATTCTCACGCGATAGATATCTAAACTATCATGTTAATTTTAGCGGGAAGAATAAAATAAAAGTCCACACTATCAAAATGTTGGACTTTTAATGAAAAAAAAAAATTGTATTAAAACTATATTGCAAATTATCAAATATTGCTTCGGACTAATAATAAAAATATGTGAAATAGATTAGGGTATTCTTGTATATTCAAGTTTTAATTTTGTTAGTTAATTTATTAGAGGCCCAACTGCAATGTTTTATTTTTCATAATTTTAAATTTTAATGTGAATAATTTGCTTTCGACTGGATTGATATAGTAAATTAATCAAGACGTGCATAAGGTGTTTTAAGCATAATCTAACTGTAATATCACACAAACTTTTAAATATGATTAAATTTATTTATAGGAATAATCTTTGGCAACTTATTATATTTGCTGAACCAAATGTTTATTAATTTAATTTTAATTAAAGAATCACGTTTGAAATTACTAGTGTAGTAGATTTACTAGATAATGTTTCAATATTAGATATTTCTTATGATAATAAATATTAGATATTTCTTTTAGTAACCTTTCAATTTGATAATGAATGAAAGGTGCATCGTGAACATGGAATTAATAAAGATATTTATATTTATTTTAGGACTTCATTTTGATTTGAAAGAATAAATCCTTTGTCTTTGTTTATTATCATAAACGCAGGTGGTGTTTTTCACAAACTCTGGAACAGAAGCAAACGAATTGGCCATACTGATAGCAAGGTTATACACCGGGTGCCATGACATCATATCTCTAAGGAATGCTTACCATGGTAATGCAGCTGGGACAATGGGAGCCACAGCTCAAAGCATCTGGAAATTTAATGTAGTACAGGTATAAGCATTTATTATTTTTATTTTTAAATTTTATATAGGAATTGGTCTACTATTTACATCAAGAAAAATTATAATTATCCTGTTGAAAAGCGTCCATTCATCGTCTACCCGACAAATTAGTCACTTTTAAAGTACAGTTAACCACCATTAGGTACTTTCTTTTCAACATTCTCTCTACTATTGGCTGATATTTATTACAAATTACAAATTTTGATGGGTTCTGCCTCTTAATTAATGAGTCTCTTTCTTGATTTAAAAGTGAAACTCACCAAAATTTGTGATTTCCAATAAATTCTAATCAATAGTAGTAAAGAGAGTATTAGGGGAGTGAAGCTAACATTCCTCAATTGATAATTGTTTACACATTCAATTACTTTTAGGGCTCGTTTGGTGGTCAGGATATAATAAAATATGATAAGATATGAGAGCAGGATAGAAACAGGATAGGATAAGAGCAAGATAAGCTATAATCTTATTTAATGTTTGGTACACACCAGATAACAAATTAGATAACAATAAGATAAAATATAAATTATGTTCAAATAAAAAAATTACTGTTTCATAAAATTATATATAATTTTCTAAAAGTAAATTTAAATTTAAATTTTATTTTTTACAAAAAAATTACAATTTTAACTAAACTATACAATATTATTTTTTATTTATGTAGTTACTTTTCTTAAAATTATAAAAAAAATTATATAAGATTTTTAAAATTATAATTATTATTCAAATAATTTTATTTAAAAAATATTTGAATAGTAATTATTTAATTTTTAACATTTTAATTAATAATATACTGTAAATTTACATATTAAAATTATTATCATTATATGTAAATTAATATATATTACTATATATTATATTTATTATATATATTTTGTTATATATATATATATATATATATATATATATAAAGAGAGCTTATCTTATCATGTTACTTTTTAACCTAACTCTTTTCTTAGAATAAGAAATACACTAGAACAACAGGATAAAATAGTATTATCATATCTTACTGACTCAGCAAATAACGAATTACAAATTAATCATAATACTATTTACTACTTAGACATTTTAATAACTTCATAATACTATTTACGACTTGTGAGACATATTTAACTATTAGTGTTACAAATATTAATAGATAACCATGTATAATGACATTCATTTAGTCTTAAATCTTAATCACCTATAAATTAAAAATTAAAAATTAATCATATTCATGGTTAACCACACAGGACATTTGGACACTGGATAGAGAATCTCTATCATTACTCTTACATCAAATCTTGTACAGAAATTAATCACAAAAAAAAAGAGTAATAGAAGTAATGAATGAATCAGAATAGATTCCCCGTTAACGGTGAATGAATCCCATCTCTTTTCTTTCATTCTTTGAAACAAATAATTTAAAAATCAACCAGGCCACGAGTCCACGTAATTGATTACGTAGTTGAGTGGATTGTCACATCTTGGTAGCTAGTTCATTTTTTAACTCAACTTTCCACGTTAAGCATCAACGCTGTTTAGCTACAATGGACGAATATCACTGGTCACAGTCACAGGTAGCAGCAACATATCAACCACGAAAGGGATGTTAACATTTAAAATGGACTTTAGCACTTCAAAATGGAAGCTAACGTTCCATATTAGTGCTAAGTGCCGTCTGCTTCAAGATTTGAAAGTGTGGACCATCCCATGAGCAAATGATAATACAACTACGTGGTGTCTGATTTGGCTTGTTTCAATTCTGAGCGATAGAGTAAACAAATATATAATATGTTTCTTTCTTTTGAATTTTACAGTTTCATACGAATATTAACGACAAACAGATAAATGGTTCACTATGCACATCAATAGTTATCAAATTTAGGACTCTTACTGATAAGTTTCATGGCTTGGAGTAGTGTAGTTCTCATTAATACGGAAGTAATGTACTTTCTTCTTTGCTTGTACTAAATTATCATTGAGCATATGGATCAACTAGTACAGGTTGTTTCAATTTAACCATTGGTATTAA
Organism: Spatholobus suberectus; assembly: GCA_004329165.1. Classification (NCBI taxonomy): domain Eukaryota; kingdom Viridiplantae; phylum Streptophyta; class Magnoliopsida; order Fabales; family Fabaceae; genus Spatholobus; species Spatholobus suberectus. Next base: position 61,918,978 of record CM014732.1, read on the forward strand.
ATTCAAGTCCTAAATATTCAGCTAGTTAAATACTTAGAAAAAAAATTTTGCCGCTCATTGTGATTTTACCTCACTCAAGCAAAAATGGCTTCTGTCAAAGATATGTGGTCTCTACCAAAGAAATAAGCTAAGTTCGATTATTTTTTATTTTATATTGTGATAAAAATCTATATTTAATTTCATTACGTTTTTGATACTCATGCTTTTATTCTCTTCATTTAACTCCATGGTTTTTAATTTTTTTTAATTAATTAATTTACTAATTGCATTAAATAATTTTCTTATGGTGATCGTTTGTTCAAGTTATTTTGTTAAATGATGATGTGTCACGTTGCAAAAATTAATTGATAGTATCATAATTGAAATTGAACAAAATCTAAAATGTAAGAACCAAAACGAGAATTGTTTAAAAGCTACAACTACAACCTCAATTAACTTTTAAGCCAATATGTCATGTATCATTTGTTGGCTTTGCTTTTTGTGTCGATTGTAATCCTCAACCATTTTGGCTATTAATCTGAATTTAAAATGTACTATACCGTTTACCTAATATGTCCTTGTGCTGGTATCGTCTTCAGAGTGGTGTTCACCATGCAGTAAATCCAGACCCTTATAGAGGCATTTTCGGTTCTGATGGAGAGAAATATGCAAGAGATGTCCAAGATATCATTAATTTCGGAACTTCTGGAAAAGTTGCAGCCTTCATATCTGAAGCCATACAGGTATCAAGCCAAATGCATATAGACAAATCCAACATTCTTCTTTTTCTTTTTTTTGCTCTCTTTCTTTTCTTTTTAAATCTAAAACCATATTTGTCTCATGTCTTGAAACCACAAGATATGGCCTGTTTTGATAAATTTCTCCATAAACACTTACAGAAAAAGAAAATAAGAAGGAAAAATGAAATAAATTTTTCGCTTCAGCTAAAATTAACTTATGCATAACAGCATAAGCTAATTTGTAGAAGTTTTTTCATATTAGTTTTTCTAAAAGTTAATTTTAACTTTGGATTAAAAGAATAAAGAAATTTAACACACCTTGATACTGCTCTTGTTTGTGATAGGGAGTGGGGGGTATCATTGAATTGGCTCCTGGTTACTTGCCAGCTGTGTACAATACCATAAAAAAAGCAGGAGGACTTTTTATTGCTGATGAGGTTCAGGCTGGCTTTGGTCGCATTGGTAGCCATTTCTGGGGATTTGAGGCCCACAATGTTGTTCCTGACATAGTGACAATGGCTAAGGTAACTTATATTGGTTTTGGGGATTATATGAGCTTGGTTAATACTTTCTTTCTACAACCATATAATATACAACAAAAAATACTTATTGATCTGATCATAAAATGACAACATGGCGTAAACGTATGTGATTGCATGAATGTCTTATTTGTTGGCTTCTTTCTTTATTCTAATTTGGCAGGGCATTGGAAATGGCATTCCCCTTGGTGCTGTTGTAACTACTCCAGAGATTGCAGAGGTCTTAGCTCGCCGATGTTACTTTAACACCTTTGGTGGGAACCCTGTTTGTACTGCTGCAGGGTTGGCTGTTTTAAAAGTAATAGAGAAAGAGCAGCTTCAACAAAATGCGTTTGTGGTTGGATCCTATTTGAAAGAGAGGCTCACTGCGCTCAAGGACAAATATGAATGTAATATTTTCACCCCTTCTTATTCCGTTCCCACTATAGTTATACGCATACAGGGAATCCTTCTTAGCAGAATTACTTATTCCAAAGCAGAGGAAATTTACTATAACAAGGCATTAGAGACACAAAGAAATCATGATTTCATTTTTTCCTACCAATTTTATAGCCAAACTTGGTTTCTTCTGTAGTAATTGGTGATGTGAGAGGAAGAGGCCTGATGCTAGGAGTTGAGCTTGTCACTGATCGTGAACTTAAAACTCCAGCAAATGCTGAAACATTGCATGTAATGGACCAAATGAAAGGTAAAATCCATATCCTTCTAGATATTTGTTTTGGTTCTAGCCATAGTTTTCAACTAGGCTAAAATATGTTTTTAGTCCCTAAAAATATCGCTAATTTCTGGTTTTAGTCCTTATTAAAATTTTATTCACTCTTAGTCCCTAAACTTTACAAAAATATTCTTTAGTCCTTGAAAATGTTTTGAAAATAGTGTGCTTTTAGTCCCTCAAAAGCACACTATTTTCAAAACATTGGGGACTATAAGTGAATAAATTTTTAATAAAGACTAAAACCAGAAATGGTGATATTTTTAAGGACTAAAAATATATCTAAGCCTTTCAACTATAATTAACCCGGTCATTATGTGTTACTACAGAATTAGGAGTACTTATTGGTAAGGGCGGTTACTATGGAAATGTATTCAGAATTACACCTCCCTTGTGTTTCAGCAAAGCAGATGCAGGTTAGCCTCGGCCTCAATGTCTCTCTTTGTTAATACTAGACAGCATGTACTAGTTGGTGTTACTTACAACTTGTGTATTCTGTTGGTTGCAGACTTTGTGGCAGACGCAATGGACTTGACCTTGTCTAGAATGTGAAGCTTAGCCAAGATCCTAGCGTTAATAAAAGTCTATTATATCATAAGTGACACTGTATTGTCATCATCATCATAGCGTGTAAAATTTACATAGATGCAGACTTCTATACCTAAATAACCTACCGATCTACCATGATCTTAGTATATGAATGAGCCAACAACTCGTTGTCTCTTTTTTAGTTGTTTATCTTTTCTCGTCGCATATTCTTAGCTGTTTCTTTGTTTTCAGGTAACTCCATGCGAATCCTGATCTTTAATATCTTTTTCACTTGTGCCTGTCGTTTCACCCAATTCGCTTTTAGTATTGTCGATAGTCGACTATATTATGCTAAAACTGATATTTTGGCCATTGGAAGTTTCTAACAAATAAGACAGCACCATTTTTCAGAAAAACAAATTCATTTCGTCTCTTTAGTCAGCTTCTATTATTCAGTATGCACAACATGGTTAGAGCTTAGAACAAAGCTTCATCATGAAGAGATAAAATGTTTGTTTGCCTTTTCTGTTGTACAAATTTCTATTGGTGGTACCTTTATGGGACCAAATCCAATTTTGTATCCTTGGTTATCTCCATGTTATGAGTTACGCATGTCCTCCATTGTTTTTATTTTTTATATTTTGTCTGTACAATGGGTCAAGGCCTAGGATTATATAGGATACCGAAATAGATAGCCATTACCGCTAGAGAAAATGGTCAAAGATTCAAGTTGAGTCAGTAATATACCAGTTATTCAACCCAAAATTTGATAGTTTAGACGGATAAATAAAGGATGTTTTAAATTAAGTGTAGATATTAGATGCTTTCTAAGCAAAATTTCAACGACTGCATCTTTCTACCAAAGGGGTTTTATTTTTGTGACATGTTTTATACGAGTAATTATTGAATGAAGCATACGGCGAATGCATCTTTAGTGCTGTTTCTGTGGAGATGGGATAAACGTGAACAAAGTGAGCATATCTTAGCATAAAGTCTATAAACCAAGCTTGAATCCTTGTTAATTTGAGTCTGCAACTATCACAAACGGGTAAAGGTTTAAGAAAGTGAAGATTGAAGGTTTTAACTCTTTACAAAAAATTAGTAATAGTTAGGCTGGATTAATAATTGAGAAGTAGATACAGCATAGAATTCTGTTTCAGGCTGTCCGGAGTTGATGTTCTATGTTCTGTTGTTTTAATATGGCCGCATTATTTCTTGTTCTGTTTTTCTTGTGGATAATTATGGTTGCAGAGTACAGGGGTGGGAATAAAACATCATCCGTTGTAATTAACCGAGCCTCAAGTTATGATTAAATTATCTAAAACGATAAATTAGCTTTTGGTACACAGATTAAAACGGAATCGAACGTAATACATGACTTCAGTTCTATGTTTTAGAATATTTTGGAAAGAAAACAAACTAGACACAAGGTAAAAAGATGATACATTTCAGAAAGAAAACAACAAAACATTACTATGATTTATTATGTTTTGTTCGTTTAAATCAATAATTCTTACATATGATATGAAAATGAAAAATCATTCAAACTATGAGATATTCCATTGTATTTCTATTGACGTTTTAGTCTTTTAATTTTGTTTTAAAACTATTAATGTTATAGAAATTCAAAATCCAATTATACCCCTTTTAGTCCCTTTTATAAGAAATAAATTACTGTATTTTTTTTATCATAATTATAAAAAACATATATTTATTTTCATATGTATTAATTGTTAAATTTTTTATATTCTTAATTTTTATTATAAAGTTTATTAACGAGACACTTATTCATTCTCTATAAAAATGAATGCATTCATTATCTAATAATAATATAAGTTATATTCGTTAGTAAGAAAAATTATCCCTTGAATTACGAATAGTATCATTAAATATAGTGATCACTTAAACTATTTAATTCTATGAATATTTTTGGAATAAAATTATATTTAAGATATTATTAATTAAAACTAACTAATTTGACTACTCGCTCTGTTCTTTTTTATTTGTCATTTTTTAGAAAATTTTTGTTTCTATTTATTTGTCATTTTCAAAGTTTAAGATAACATTAATTACTTCTTTGTCAATTATACTTTTACTTCTCACCTAATTTTTAATTAATTTACACATTTACAATTAGTATGCATTTATTGTGGAGTAGAAATGAGAAATCATACAATAGGAAACTTCAAAACTATTTTATGAAAAACAAGAAAATTTATTACATTTATTGATTTGTATATAAAAACCTTAAATGACACTTAAAAAGGAACAGAGGTAGTATTTCTATCTATCATAATGAATTAATTATTATTTTTTTTATAAAATGGACAGAGCGAATACTTTTTTTTTCCTACTATACCCTTATTTAAAATAAAGAGAATTAATGTTATATTAATAACATTTGAATTTTACAAGATTAGTGCATTGGGGCATAGGATTAAAGTAGTTGGGAAGCCATGAAAATCTGTAATCCAAATTATGTTTTTTAGTTGGAAGAGAGGATTAAATAAGAGTATTTTAGTCTTCTTCTTTTTTTTGGTATAGAAAAGTTTAGATTAGGGGGAAGGTACACCCCTTTATAAGGCCTACTAACAGGGGAAACCTAAAAACCAAACCCAAATCACAATTAATATGAGCAGAAGTCTCGACTAGATGTGTTAACTCCTATTGACATTTTAGTCTAAATATATATAAATTAATTATTTATTAATGAATAATTTTAAATCCTCCTACAACATTCTCTTACTAATCTTTTTACTTCTTTGTATGGTGTTTATTGAATGTATTTTATATTTTTCAGACATTTTATTTTTTTCATTTTTCTGATAGCCATGTTATAGGTGCGAAATTGAAGTATCTACCGGTTTTGTCGATGACTAATCTCTGCTGAGAAATTTAGCTGGCCACCTTTAATTGGGTCTCTTCTCCTAACCATTTTTTTTTCATCCACAAGACTCGAACTCAAGACCTTGCTTAAGAGATTCGAGCCCAATGCCACTTGGACCAACGACATGTTGGTATTTTTTTTTTCATTTAATCCTTTTTTTATAAAATAGTTGGAAGATTTGTAAGAAGATATAATATTATTATTTATTATTCTACGTGGATTTGCCTTAAACATCAATAAATATTGTTATGAGAGAGTATCTATAAATGTTAGTATGCGACTCACATCAATAAGAATTAAGCCAGATATGATAATTAAAAACATCCAAAATGTAGAATTTTAAGTGTGATATATGTTGATTAAAAATAATTCAAGTTATGCATTCTAAGAATGTTGTGATATTAATTTTTTCTTATCAACACTTTTTTTAATACAGTCTTTATTATTGATTGAAATTTATTAGAAATCAAATAATTTTGTTACTGCACCATCTTATATTTTGCATTCAAGATTGTTGGGTGAGTATTCGACATAGCAAGAAAATGGGGAAAAAAAATCTTAAAACACAAAACAAGGAGGCAGAATATTAAATACTCCGATTAAAAAATCATTAAAAAGGCAAACGCAAGAATTACAAATTGGAATTTGGAATCACATGCAACTACTAACAATAACTCCTTACATTTCTTCAGGGAATAGGCATAAGACATCATCCATTATTAAAGAGGAATGTGTGACACCAATTCACATTAAACACAATCCGTACTTATTTATTTATTTAATTAGATAAAATTACTTAGTTGCTGAAAATGCAAGATTTTTTTTAAGCTCGGTTTGTGTTTGCCACTTTTTAAAATAAGAAATAGAAAGTAAAATAGAATTTAAAAATGGTAGTAAAATATAAAATAAAAAAGTCTATTTAATATGAATCAATTACCATACACAGGTTTTGAGTACATCATCAAAATTAAGCATAGAAAATCAAATGAAATGCGAAAAAATAGCCAAAATACACAGCAAGAGACACTACCTACCCCACTATATACAACAAAAAGGTTTCTAAATTAGAATTGTGTCTATAACCTATCATATCCTATATACAACCAAAAAGAAAGCAGGCTTGTTGGTCCTACAACTCCTCGTCCACTTAAGTAGTCTTTAAATCATCTGGAGCAACATAAAGGCATAATCATTGGACATCAATGCCATCTTTGCGTATCCATCCATAAATAACATACATAGAAATAAAAGGTAGAGGAGTGAGGTGATTTGTTCTCAAAATCACTTTCACATAGATGATAAGAAATCCTATCGTCAAACACGAGATAAAATAGAGTTAACAATCATAATAGTATAATAGTTTGGAATATATACATTTATATAGAAATATCTTCAACAAATTATAAATTGAACAATTTAAATGTAAACTATTAGAAAACATGTAATTAAATAAGAAGGTAATCTTTAAGGAAATTAATCATGATCTAACAGAAATTAGTAAGTGTGTACTTATAAAATTTTATTTAACTACTTTAAGGACCTAATTTTAAGGTTAAGGTTACTTAGAAAAATTTCAAGGTTGGATACTTAATATTAAGTTCCTTAAGATGATTAACAAATTTTAATTTTAAACTATAGGTCTTAGGTACTTAATAAAAGATTAAGCTAATCAATTAGAAACTTAAAATTTAATTGCTCCTATTATTATTATTATTATTATTATTATTAAAACCGAAATGCATAAAGAGAGGACTAAGGTTCTAGGTTTTATTTTAGTGTCATAGGTTAATGTTAAGAACATAAGTATACCAGTCATACAAGTAATAAAGTGAAAGTAAAGTATTGTCTCTACAAGGATTGTGATTTTAATCCCAATTCAACCAAAAATTGCTTGTGTATTATGAATTAAAAGAAGATTTAGAATTTTTGTGATTTTAAGAATTAAAGAATAGAAATAAGATGAGAATGAAATTTAAACAATGTTTAGAAAATTAATGAATAAAACAGTTAGGTTTCAGAATCTCCAGTGATATTCCCTCAATGTAATTTCTTTCCCTTCTAAACCTCATTCCTATTAGGCAATTTACCTTTAATTTCTCTAAATTAGTTCAGCTCTAATTCCTTAGGTGGTAAACCCTTTGTTCCTAATTTCACACCCTAATCCCTTAGGCGAACAAACATAGTCACAAGTATTAAGAGTAAGAAATTAACGCGAAGGCATACAACCTGTCCTTCCTATCCCTAGGTTCAAGAATTATATGGTTACTAAAATAGAACAATTCAAATCCCAATTTTCCAATTGCAAGGTTTGAATTACAAATCAATTTCTAATGGGTGTCATGCATAGAAAAAGCATTAAGCATAAAATTAACAATTGAATTGCATTAATAATCAAAAGGTTCAGAAGGAAAAATAAATTACAAAGGATTCAAATTACGGTTCATCCTAACCTAACCCTAAAGAGGTTTAGAAACTCATGGAGAAACTAAACACAAAGAAAAAAAAAAAGGATAGAAAGGAAGTCATAAATCTTGAGAATCAAACCCTAATTCTTCAAGACCCAAAGACGGAGATGAATCTTCAAGCTCTTCCTCGCTCTCGGTCCTTAGATGAGTCAAAGAATGTTCCCAAACGTGTAGTTCTAGCCTTTTTATAATGCACTTAGGCTTTCTGGACCACAAAAACATGTGAGGCCCAATAAAAAAAAGTCCGCAAAAGCTAAAAATGTTTTGGCTTTGGGCGCCCCCTACGCTGGGCGCCCCTTTCTTCGAATGTTCATTAGCGTGCTGGTGCCAGTGCTAGGCACCCACCTTTCAGATTCCTGCCATTGTGTTGGGCTGGGCGTTGCTTCTGCTGGACGCCAAAGCTAACTTGCTTCTTCTTGCGCTTTTATAGCTGAAATTAACTTCTTGTATATCCTGACATTATCCATTTTCTTTGCTCAAGTTTCCTACATTAATAAACCCAAATAACTAAGTAAAATCATGTAATTTTTAATAAAAATCTCAAGAACACAAATTACATGGCATTGTATATCATTGGGTTATTTTCTCATATATTTTCTTTAAACTAGAGCCAAAATCATGTGAATTAACTTATAAATCTACATAAGCTGTAGATTTATCAGTTAACCATTAAAATTATCTTAAGTCTATGATTTACCAAAACTTCCATTAAAATTTAGGGATTAGAATAGGATTTAAAATTAATGGTTGGTGAAGTTTTACTAACACATTGATTAACTACTTTTGGAGTAATACTTTAAATAAAATTTAGAAAATAGTTTGAAGCCAACAATAGTTTTGATGAAAGAGGTTGAAAACTTTGTTTTAAATAGTAAGCAAAATTTCTTTCTTTTTCCAAATTCAATGGCTTAGTTTGATTCTCAAGTTTGAACAGCTAAACAATTTTATAAAATGTGATCCATAACTTGTTAGAAAGATAATTTTGTCTATTTTCTAAAACATCTAGGATCACATTGAACAAAAATCTACAATAAAAAGATACAAAAATAACAAGCCAGTAAGGTCAGACTAAACCACTGGATGGATAACAAAATATTTTTAACTTTTTCTCAGGTCATCTTAGAACATTTGGCATCAAAGTAAAATTTTTCCCTAAAGCATATTCAACAAGCTTTCCAAATTGACTAAGATCATTAAAAACAAAGCTTTACACAATTTATAGGGATTTTTGGAATATGGTAGTTCCAGAAAATGTTTTTAGCTAAAATCAGCGCAAAACCAACAGTTTCCAAAAATTATTAAAAATAGTAAACAACCATATAAATAAGCATATCATATATCACTAGAAAGATTAAGCAGTCTTATTTTTAATTGTTCAAGTAGATTCATCAAACAACCAACCAAAAATTCTAGAATCATGAAAAAGCATATGCTGCCAGTTTCACTTTTTTAGACAGCATCCTCAAATTTCAACAGGCATTATTTTTTTATTTCTTAACCTATTCAATTGATTCTTGAGTCCGTTATAAAGAAAATTTTGTGTTGTTTCATACAAAAAAAAGCACTCAAAAAAATAACTACAACTCGAGTTATAATCATGAGTGTCAGATCTGAAACTTTAGCCAGCAATACAACCACAACAACCACATATATATAAGAGTCAAGATTAAAATGACTAATGGGTTTTGGGGGCAAAAACCCACCCACCATCAATGTGAAAATGATAAAAACAAGAGAACCACCCCACTCTCCCCCCACCCATTACCTCACAAAAGGTTGATGAAAAAGGAGGAAGGAAGGTGGCTATGGTGGCTTCCAAGACTTGGAGATGGTGGCACCTTAATAGATGTTAATGTGACTCTTGAATGGGGCTTTTTTGTGTGATAAAAAATTATAAGTAAGGAGGGAGGGGGGAATAGCTCACGGTACTTCAACAAAGGGAGAAGCCTTCACCAAGTGGGTATTTATAAAAGAAAAATAGGGGTGAAGTAGCATTAGTGATGCCATTTGGATGACATCACCTAGGGTGAGGTCACTCTTTAGTAACATGTGATTCTAGCTTTAGTCCTTGTCTTGAACTCCTTTACATTTTCTAGCAGAGGTTTCTCATGTTTCTGCGCTCTGATTCAATTTTATTGAGTAATCGATCATTATTGTTAAAACTTTAATAACTTATTTTTTATATCAAATCGATGAATTTTTATTTGAAACTTGGTAGACACATTATTTTAAGGTTAAAAATAATTTCTAACATTTAAAATTAATTTTGTTTATATATTTCTGGAATTTTTTATAAATTATTTTATATTTTTAGGTTAAAAATTCATAATAAATTCATTTTAATTCAATAAATTCTAAAATTTTTATGATAAGTATTAAATTAATTTTCTCACCTAAAAATGAGTTGAGAATGAAGTTTCACTATTTCTAGATGTCAAACCAATACTGATTTGGCTTAGTAGTCAACTAGGGGCATTTTAATCATTTTTTATAGAAATTTTAGAAAATTCTCAAAAAATTTTCAAAATTATATTTTAATATATATATAACATGTTTCCAAGCTCAGAATGTCATCATACAATCATTTGAACCTTTTTCAAATAATTAGAGAAATAGTTATAGACGAAGGTAGGGGGGTTATAGAATGTACTTTAGGTGATAATTTTTGGATTATCTATTTTTTTTATTTTTAGGAGATTTTAAGCATTTTTCTAATTTTTAATTCATGTTGTTTTAAATAAATGAATTTTAAAATTTTAAAAAGAAAGATTTTATCTTCTTTTATTTTCTAAATTTTTAATATAATATTTTTATTTTTTTATTTTTTCTGTTTATTTTTTAGGAAATAAAAGGAAGACAAAAAAAGAGTTTTGAGCCTCTCCACTTAGTAGAAGCTACCTCACCCATGAATAAAAAGGATGAAAAAAAAAAGGATAAGGGAATCATATTCTATTCTATACTTTCAAATTGTCATCAAGGATTTTCTTTCACGAAGAGCTCTATGAGTATTAGGAGTATGATTAGGGTGGAAGTTCACATCTCTCCAAGCGTCAATGGAGTTCTATTTTTCTTCCCCTTTAATCTCTATTGTTCTTAGTCTTTTGTTGTCTAGCTAAATCTCTTTTTGTTGGGGTTAGGAGAATTTCTATGTAACCAATGAATCTTTGATTTGGAGATTTTAATGACATTTTGTTTTTCCTATCTTTGTGTTTATATTATCTTTTCTTAATATTTCTTGAGATTTGATCACCCTTAAAAAAATTTTGATCTATTCAGTGAATGGGAATTTACTTTGTAAATGTGCTTTGAGATACAAACATAGTAATCCTTTAGGCTAGGGATAATTATTGGATGCTCGTTATCGTTCTGGATTTCTAATCTTAATGCTTATTCCTTTTAAATTTCATCTAAGGAATTAGGCTTGTTAATTAGGGGTAAATTTTTAATTACCTAAGAAATTAGGATTTAAATGAATTAAAAATTTTGATAGAAAAAGGGAGAAATAAAATTGAATTAAAAATCCAAATTAGAAATTCTAGGTGAAATAAGATGAACCCTAATCCCAACATTCTTTCCTAATTGCATTAAATCATTTTTTTTTGCATTTTCACACTCATGCATTTTACAATAGAAAACCCAAAAATAAATCTTTCTTGTTTTGTTTTAATTTTAATTCTTGTTTTCTCTAAATCAATCAATCCTAAATTATCTTTCTTGTTTTCCATTAAAATTGTGTTTGATAAATTACAAGTCACCCTTCGATCCTTAAGAATGATACTCAGATTCTTACTGTTTTAATTTATTACGTGCAACAACTCGATACACTTGTTGATATCTCTTCAACAGGGATGATAATTAACCCAAACAATGGCAATTTTCATGTCATATATTGGCCACCAAAGTGTATTACTCCCCTCTTATCCTTTTTATAAGACCCAATTAACTAATTCACAAATATTAAGAATATTAATTAATTTAGTTAGTAGTATTAAATTAGTCTTAAATTCATATTTTTTTTTAAATTACCCTAACATTAATGAGCATATTCTTATTCATTTTTCTAATATTTTTATTGGTTTTAATTCTTTTAAACTTTCTTATCAACAATATGTTTATCATTTTAATTTTTATTGATTATGTATGTGAAGAGACAAAGTGAGGTTCCCAAAATTCTCTACGTACCAGAGGCAAGGTTAAACTCTATCCTTGAAAGAACCTATGACATTAATGTATTCTGCCTACTATTTATTAAACTCAAAATAATGACTCATAATTAAGGATACTTTTGTAAAAAAATTAAATTAATAAGAGTGATGAAAATCTTGAAAGATCCAACAATCTCAAAGATCCTTTATAAGGAATGGAAGGCCCACTGACTAGAGCAAGAGGTAAAATAGTTAAAGAGACTTTACAAAGCTTAGTCATGAAGGTGTAAGCTAAACAAGGTTCAACTGAAGTAGAGCCCAATCTGAGAATTGTCGCAATCTTGTAACTTAAAGATAATTTCAGCTCAACTTAAAGACAACAATTTTGGTAGCACAATGAAGCCCAACACTTAATACTCACTACGCATTTGTGGGCTAGTGTTTCTTTGGGTTAGTTAGTTAGTTTGGGCTGAAGAATAAGACTCATTTTATAATTTTCCATAAATTTTCGTATTTATTTTTTATGTAATTAGTTCAGATGCCTTTTGATGTTTTCTAAGTCAGTTTTATGTTTTTTAGGCTTCCTAAACCATTATGATGGTTGGTTGGACTTTTTGAACCATTATGATGGTTAGTGGAATTTTGATTGTAATGGGAAGTAAAGGCTTAGTGAAAGGTTGGTGAGAATTTATTTCTAGTCGAAATTTAATTCCTAATGGGAATTAAATTCCTATAAGAGAGTTTAGAGGAAGCCTAGCCTATAAATAGAGAGAAATTTGTAGTTCAAAGGTAAGTTGAATTGGAATGAAATATGAGTTTTCTCCTTTAGTGAGAGCTTTCCTTGGTACTTGGGCAAAGAACTAAATCTGATCTTATCATGACAACTTATGGCGATTAACCCTATGACTTATCACTCACCTTCTTTTCTATTTCTTGAGTGTGGCATCAATATCCTTCCCTAAAAGAAAATTAAAATCCTGTTCCTAAGTCTGAATTCTTTAAGGCGATCCAATTTTGTTTCTGTGTTCATATCATTTGGCATCATAACTTTGACTCCTTAATTCAAGTTTAAATTCTCTTTCTATTTGTGTTCATCTTTTTTTTTTTCTTGTTTCTTTCTGTTCTATTTCTTTTAGCCTTGTTTCATTTCCCTTTTTGTGCTTCCTTGTTCTTCATTTGTGTCTTTTCATTTCCCATCATCTTCTTTAAGTTCAACATCAAATTACTAGTTGAATTTTGAGTTCTATTAAAAAAATTAAAAAAGAAAAGAAGTTGCTAGAATTATTATACTTCTAAATATAAAAAAATGGAAAAAAAATTGTGAAAAAAAATCAAAAAAAATTTAAGAATGCATCAGCAACATATTGCACAATCCAGTTTTTTTTTTTTTAAAAAAAAAAAACAAAGTTTATTGTGAATTCAAAAGACTCAATATGTCTCTTTGTGAAATCTAATCTTGTTGTGTCTTTGTTCTTTATCCTATCTCTATTCTTTATCTTTGTTGTGTATATCCATCTTGTTCTTATCATATTCCTTGTTTCCTTTTTGTTTTCTAAATTCTAAGTCTCTTAGTTGTCCACTTGTTGTTTTGAAAAGATTCATTGATAAAATTCTTTCTTAAGAACTCATAAGAGGAAGTTGAGTGGTAAAAGGCAATAGTGGTGAAACCATCATCAGGTAAATGCCAAATTGAGTGACAAACACAATTGTATTATGAGGTCATCTATTCTATCATTTTTTTTTTACTAACATGGCAGGAAGTGAAGGAAATCCACAAGGAGGATTAGCACCCCTCCAAATACAAGTTTTAACTAGTCATCTTGAGTAGTTATTTGATAGAAAGCTTGAAGACATCCATGAACGTAGGGATCGAATACAGACTCAAATTGTTGATAGACAAGCTACTCCAAACAACTAAAGGAAAGATGAACAATCTAATGAAGGAGGTGAGAGCTAATTTGAGGTGGATGATTATGAAGAAGAATAACCAAGGAGGAGAAGGCATAATCAAAATAATCAAAGGAGGTATGGAAATAAAGGAGATAATGACTTTAGAGGAATTAAAATTCAGGTTCCTTCATTCCAAGGCAAAAGTGAACTTGAGGCATACTTGGATTGGGAAATGAGTGTAAATCAATTTTTCTCATGTCAAAGCTACTCCAAAGGTAAAAAAGTGAAACTTGCAACTCTTGAATTTACTGATTATGCTCTTGTGCAGTAGAATCAATTATATAAAGAAAGAGCTAGATATGGAGAACGTCCTGTAAGAACTTGGGAGGCGATGAAAGCAATTATAAGGAGAAGATTTGTACCACCTTATTTTCATAGGGAGCTTCACAACAAGTTGTAGCATCTCTCTCAAGGATCAAAGAGTGTGGATGAGTATCATAAAGAAATGGAGGTTGCAATGATTAGAGCCAACATAGTGGAGGATCAAGAAGCAATAATGGCCCGATTCTTAAATGGGTTGAATCTTGACATATTAAATGCAATAAAGATGTGTCACTCGGAGCTTCAAGAAATGGTGCATCAAGCCATCAAAGTGGAGCAACTGTTAAAGAGGAGAAATAATTTGAAGAAGAACTCTAACTCAAGTTCTTTTTCATGGAAGAATAATGCCAAGAAAGAGGTTGTTACTGTTTCACATTCCAAAATGGTGGATCCATAGAAGAACTAAATTGAAGCTAGCTCCTCAAAGAACTGAGAGATAAAGTGTTTCAAATGTCTTAGAAAAGGACACATCACCTCTCAATGCCCTAACAAGAGGACCATGATCTTGAAAGATAATGGAGAGGTGGAGATAGATGAAGAATTTGATCATGATTCAATGCCATCTCTAGAGGATGATAATGAGGAGCTTTTACATGATGGAGATTTGTTGGTAGTAAAGAGAGTCTTGAATATGCAAGTAAAAGAGAAAGATGAAGCCCAAAGAGAAAATATCTTTCATACTAGATGCCTTGTTCAAGGAAAAGTGTGTAGCATGATTATAGACAGAGGAAGTTGCACCAATATAGCAAATACTGTCCTAGTGGAGAAACCTAATTTGCCTACTACCAAGCATCTTAATTCTTATAAGATGCAATGGCTTAGTGATATTAAAGAAGTGAAGGTTGATAAGCTAGTTTAGTGTCTTTTGCTATTAGAAAGTACAAAGATGAAGTACTATGTGATGTGGTTCCTATGGAGGTTGGACATATACTTTTAGGCTACCCACAGAAGTTTGACAGCAAGGTAACCCACAATGGGTATCCAATCGTTTTACATTTGTTCACAATTAGCAAAAAACTACTCTTGCTCCTTTGTCTCCCAAGGAAGTATTTAAGGACCAAATAAAAATGAGAAAAGCAAGAAAGTGTGAGAAATCAAAAGAAAAAGAGAGTGAAAGAACAAAAGAAAAAAGAAATAAAAAAAATGAGAAAAGTAAAAGAAAAGAGAGTGATTTAGAAAAGAAAAGACAAATGAGTTTCATTGCAAGAGAGAGTGAGATCAAGAAGGCATTCTTTTCCAATTTGCCTATGCTTGTACTCTTGTATAAGGAGGCATGTTTAAACTCTAACATTGATCATTCTTCTTTGCCTAGTTTTGTTATTTCTCTTTTGCAGGATTTTAAAGACATTTTTTCGGATGAGGTCCCTAGTGGCTTGCCTCCCATTAGAGGAATTGAGCACCACATTGATCTTATCCCCGGGGTTACCCTTCCTAATAGACCAGCATATAGGAGTAACCCAAATGAGACTAAAGAGATCTAAAAACAAATGAATGATCTCTTGTCCAAAGGATATGTGAGGGAAAGCAAGAGTCCCTGTGTTGTACCAGTTCTTTTAGTCCCTTAGAAGCATGGAACATGGAGGATGTGTACTGATTGTCGAGCCATTAACAAAATCACTATAAAGTATAGACATCCCAATCCTAAGCTAGATGACATGCTTGATGAACTTTATGGTTCTTGTTATTTTTCCAAACTTGATCTTAAAAGTGGATATCATCAAATAAGGATAATAGAGAGAGATGAATGGAAAACTGTATTCAAAACCAAATATGGTCTGCATGAATAGTTAGTTATGCCCTTTGGTTCAACTAATGCTCCTAGCACATTTATACGTCTCATGAATCATGTATTGCGTGCTTTTCTTGGTAATCTTGTTGTTTTTTACTTTGATGACATTTTGATATACAGCAAGAGTTTAGAGGAACATCTTGAGCATTTGAGAAGTGTGTTACATGTGCTAAGAAAAGAGAAATTGTGTGCTAATTTTACCAATTGTTCTTTTTGCACTGAACAAGTAACTTTCTTGGCTTTGTTATTAGCTCAAAAGGTGTGGAGGTTGATGAGGAAAAGGTAAGAGCAATAAAAGAATAGCATACACCCAAAACTTTGAGTGAAGTGAGAAGTTTCCATGGGTTAGCCAGCTAGTTTTTATAGGAGATTTGTTAAGGATTTTAGTACACTAGCTGCACCCTTACTTGAAATTATGAAGAAGAGTGTAGGATTTAAGTGGGAGAAAAAGCAAGAGAGGGCCTTCAATTCCATCAAGAAAAAGCTGACCAATGCACCATTACTTGTTTTACCTGAATTTATTAAATCTTTTGAGATTGAAAGTGATGCTTCAGGTATAGGTATTTGAGCTATTTTGATGCAACAAGGTCAACCTGTTGCTTACTTTAGTAAGAAATTAAGTGGAGCTACACTTAATTATCCTACACATGACAAAGAGTTGTAAGCCTTAGTGAGAGCCCTACAAACATGGCAACAGTATCCCATGCCAAAAGTGTTTATAATTCACACTGACCATGAATCTTTGAAGCATTTGAAGGGACAAGGAAAATTGAACGAGAGATATGCAAAATGGCTAGAATTCATTAAACAATTTTCATATATGATCAAATACAAGAAAAGAAAAGAGAATGTAGTTGCTGATGCTTTTTCTAGAAGGTATGCCCTTCTCTCAACTCTAGATGCTAAATTGCTTGGATTTGCAATGTAAAAGAGATGTATGTAAATGAACCTGATTTTGCACATATTTATATTGCTTTTGAAAAAGGTGGGCATAATGAGTTCTATACACATGATGGGTTTTTGTTTAAAGAAAATAAGTTTTGTGTGCCTAAAAGTTCTTTACGTGAATTACTTGTTAAAGGGGCTCATAGGGGAGGCTTGATGGGACATTTTGGGATTAAAAAGACTTTAAGCACCTTGCACGAACATTTCTATTGGCCACACATGAAATATGATGTTGAGAAAGTCTGTGATAAGTGTATTACTTGTAAGAAGGCTAAGTCTAAGGTTAACCTCCATGGTTTATATACTTCACCGCCTATTCCTAATGTACCTTGGATTGACCTTTCTATGGATTTCATGTTGAGTTTGCATGGGTCCAAAAGGGGCAAGGATTCTGTTTTTGTTGTTATGGAAAGGTTTTCTAAGATGGCACACTTCATTGCTTGCCATAAGATGGACAATGCCACAAACATAGCATATTTGTTTTTTAAGGAGGTAGAAAGACTACATGGCATGCCAAGAAACATTGCTTTAGACCGAGATGCTAAGTTCTTGAGCTATTTTTGGAGGACTTTGAGGAACATGTTAGGTACAAAACTTCTCTTCTTTACAACTTGTCATCCATAAATAGATAGACAAACTAAGGTAGTAAATCACACTCTTTTCACTGTACTACATGTTGTGATTAAAAAGAATTTAAAACATTAGGAAGAATGTTTGCCTCATGTTGAGTTTGCATAAATTCTACTATTAACCATTCTCCTGTTGAAGTATTCTATGGTTTTAATCCACTAACTCCCTTGGACTTGTTTTCTTTGCCAATGATTAAACACGTTCATCAAGATGGTAAGAAGAAGGCTGAATAAATATGCTAGGTAGCTACATGAGAAGGTGAAGCAACAAATCGACAAGAATACTCAGCAGTATCCCAACCAAGCCAACAAATGGCGCAATAAAGTATCTTTTGAACTCAGTGATTGGGTTTGGGTCCATATGAGAAAAGAAAGATTTCCCTGCACAAAGATGCTCAAAGTTACAACCAAGAGGTGATGACCTTTTTCAAGTGATTGAGAAGATCAATGATAATGCTTATAAACTTGATCTTCCAAGTGAGTATCAAGTAAGTGCTACTTTTAATGTGTCTAATTTATCTTTGTTTGATGCAGACGGTGAACTTGATTCGAGGACTATTCTTTTTGAAGAGAGGGGGAATGATAGAAATCTTGAAAGATCGAACAATTTCAAAGATCCTTTGCAAGGAATGGAAGGCCTAATGACTAAAGTAAGTGCTAAAAGAGTTAAAGAGGCTTTGCAAAGCTTAGTCATGAAGGTGCAAACTAAAGAAGGTTCAACTAAAGTAGAGCCCAATATGAGAATCATCACAATCTCACAACTTGAAGATAATTTCAGCCTAACTTAAAGACAACAATTTTGGCAGCACAATGAAGCCCAACACTTAATACTCATTATGCATTTGTGGGCTAGAGTTTCTTTGGGCTGGTTACTTAGTTTGGGTTGAAGAATAGGACCCATTTTATAATTTTCCATGAATTTTCATATTTATTTTTTATGTAATTAGTTCAGATGTCTGTTAATGTTTTCTAAGTTAGTTTTTATGTTTTTTAGGCTTCCTAAACCATTATGATGGTTGTGAGACTTTTTGAACCATTATGATGGTTAGTGGGAATTTAATTGTAATAGGAAGTAAAGGCTTAGTGAAAGGTTAGTGGAATTTATTTCTAGTGGGAATTCAATTCTTAATGAAAATTAAATTCGTAGTGGAGAGTTTAGAGAGAAGCCTTGCCTATAAATAGAGAGAATTGTTCAAAGGCAAGTTGAATTGGAATGAAATTTGAGTTTTCTTTTTTAGTGAAAGCTTCCCTTAGTTCTTGGGCAAAGAACTAAATCTAATCTTGTCAAGGCAACTTGTGGCGATTAACCCTATGACTTATCACTCACCTTCTCTTCTATTTCTTGAGTGTGGCATAAATATCCTTTTTAAAAAAAAAATTAAAATCCTGTTCTTAAGTCTGAATTCTTCAAGGTGATCCAATTTCGTTTCGTGTTCATATCTTTTAGCACTAGAGCTTTGACTCCTTATAATTCAGGTTTAAATTCCCTTTCTATTTGTGTCCATCTTGGTTTTTTTAATTTTTTTATTTCTTGTTTCTTTCTGTTCTATTTCTTTCAGCCTTGTTTCATTTCCTTTTTTGTGCTTCCTTGTTCTTCATTTGTGTCTTTTCACTTTCCATCATCTTCTTTGTGTTCAACGTCAAATTGCTAGTTAAATTTTGAGTTCTATTCAAAAAATAAAAATTAAAAAAGAAGTTGTTAGAATTATTATACTTCTAATTGCACAAAAAAAATTGAAAAAAATTGTGAAAAAAAACAATTCAAGAGTGCATCAACAACATATTACACAATCTAGGTTTTTGTTTTTTTTTTAAATCAAAGTTTCTTGTGAATTGAAAGGACTTAATGTCTCTTTGTGAAAGCTTTCCTTGGTTCTTGTGCAAAGAATTAAATCTAGTCTTATCAAGGCAACTTGTGGTGATCAACCTTATGACTTATCACCCTCCTTCTCTTCTAATTCTTAAGTGTGGCGTCAATATCCTTCTCTAAAAGAAAATTAAAATCCAGTTGCTAAATGTGAATTCTTTAAGGCATTCCAATTCTGTTTCCATGTTCATATCAACAAGATATTCTAGATTGATTCTTATAAAAAAGGACCAAACAAAACCTTTAATTTAGTTCTTATAAAAGGAATCGAAAGGAGTATAAAAATATAAAATAACAATAAGTGTTTCATGAATAACATCTTTCCCTCTCTCTCCATATACACACATGCGCACACATATGCACACGCACACGCACAATGTGTGTGTGTGCACATGTGCGCGCGCAAGTGTGTATGCGTGTATGTAAATTTTTTAAAAGAATAAAAATCTGAAAAAAGAACTGGTTTTAGTATTTTTATTCTAAAAAATTATAATTATTTTTAATTAAATAAGGAAACACTCAAACAAAGAAGCATACACACAGTGATTATGTAGATTTTTTTAAAGAATAAAAATTTGAAAAAAAAACGGTTTTATTATTTTTATTCTAAGGCTAAATATAATTTCTAAAGAAAGTTTAAAAAAATTATAATTCTTTTTTAAACTCAAACAAACTTAAGCAAAAAACACTTAAACAAGTAGGCGCGTACACCACACACAATGATTATGTAAATTTTTTAAAAGAATAAAATCCAGAAGAAAAAAAACTGGTTTTATTATTTTATTCTAAGGCTAAATATAATTTCTAAAGAAATTTTAAAAAAATTATAATTCTTTTTTAAACTTAAATGAACTTAAATAAAAAAAACCACTTAACCAAACAAGCTTTTTTGAAAGATATATGTGTATATTTTAGGACGACAAAATCATGATATGAACAATAAAAAGATTGTGTGAATACTTTTCAGGCTAAGTTCTTCACTCTAACTTCTAATTAGGGCTAAGCATCAAACAAGTTCAATCGATTTCAGGTCAAAAAAAGCTTATTCGACTTAAACTAATCATACTTATTTCTGCATTGCTTACGACTGTGTGATCCTTCAGTTTGTTGGCAGATCTCGAATTTTGCGAGTTGTGAGTTAATTAGGTGGGTATAAACAAATTGAAGACACCATGATAGAAGACACTCAAGCACCTTTACTTGGATATATAGCCGCTTGCACAGGAAGCTTCGTGTTCTGGTTTGGATTTGGGTTTTGGTCCTATGCCACAAATAGTGCCTTTGTCAACGACTTCAAACACAAATGAAATGGTTGCTTGGTGATTAGCACGATGGAGACTGAAGAAGGGAAATCAACCACATGAGATATTTTTTCTTTTGTCACCTATATGAAGAAGAGGTTTTGGTTTGAGATACCCAAATGCTTTAAACCACTCCAAGGTGAGAAAAGGCCTCAACCTAGTGGAGAGAATAGAGATGAAAAGGTTGGATTTTTGTGTATAATGGGAGAAACTATAAATAACAAAACGGGACCAGATTCTCTCCCATATTGGCGCGATCTGGAGGTGCAGTCAAGTAAAGTTGAACTGTTGGGTCATATTAAGGACTCAGATTTTGCCACTTGTCTTGTTTTTTTTTTTTTTTACATAGTAATGTCGGACGTATCCTCCCACATATTGCTTCTCTCTTTATTCTAACTTTTTCCCACAAATGTCTTCTAGCTTTTAACTTGCGAAATCAAGGGGCACGAGCATGAATCCTTTCTTTGAGTTGCTTTTCCTACCTCCCACAAGAAGGACCCATTACTTCTTTTTCTTCACCCTCTCTTTCATGTTGAATTAGTAAACTTGTAGAACAGGGGTAGTAGAATGAGACATGAAAGGAGGTGATTACCACGCAAAAGGAAAATCGAGGTGGCCATGTAAGATATTGTATTGAGTTTGTGCATCTTAACGGAAATTACCAATCTTACTGATTATTGATATAACTATACTGATTTTTGTTTTGAATTAGGATGTTAAACATGTCATCAAAAAATCTTGATTGGAAGCCAAGAGTTGGTTTAGAGTTTGAAGATTTAGAAAAAGCTCGAGGATTTTGGAAGGAATATGATAAGAAAGTAGGTGTTGGAGATAGAAGGCAATACAGTAACAAGTGAAAGGAAGATGGCGTTATAACCTCTTGTAGATATATTTGTTGCAAGGAGGGACTTCGAAAGGCAGATAAAGAGATGGATAATTTACCAAGCATAGAGTTGAGACAAGAACTAATTGTTATGCAAGAATTGGAGTGTCATTGGGAAAGAATAAAAAATATGTAATACATGAGTTTGTGGAAGAGCGTAACCACTTATTACAACTTCTGGAGATGACTCACATGCTTGCTTCACACCATAAAATTACCGAAGTCCAAGCTTATGAGATTGATTTAGATGAGGACTTTGGACTGCGCGAAAAGGCATCATTGCAGCTTTTGAGCACACATGTGGGGCACAAAGTTAATGTTGGATATACTTGGTTAGATGCAAAGAATTACCTTAAAGCAAAAAGACAAAGAAGTATGGTGTATAGGGAAGTTGGTTTGCTAATGCAATATTTTCAGCAATAGTTAGTAGGGAACCCTTCATTTTTCTGTGTATACTAGATGGATGTCGATGAGTAAATCACAAATGTACTATAGGAAGATGCAAAAATGGTGTTAGATTACGAGTATTTTGGTGATGTTGTCTCTTTGGATACTACGTATTGTACCAATCGAGCAAATGGACCGCTTGTATTTTATTTTTTTAGGTTTTAACCATTATAAGGATTCAGTGATCTTTAGTGCAACTTTGTTATATGATGAAACAACAAAATCTTTCAAATAGCTATTTGAGACATTCTTGGAAGCACATAGTTAAAAAAAGCCTTAGATTATTTTCACCGACTGAGACCAAGCAATGGCTAAGGCATTTGTTAAGGTGATGCTTGAGACATGCCATGGTTTATGTACATGACACTTGATGTAAAATGGAATTAAACACCTTGGCAATTTGATGAAAGGAGGAAGTCATTTTTTAAAAGATTTCAAGAAATGCATGTATGAATTTTACACTGAAGTTGAGTTAGAGGAGGCTTGGAGCAAGTTGATTATAAACTACAATGTTCAAGAAAATAATTGGATTAAATCAATTTTTGCCGTAAAAGCAAAATGGGCCTCTTGTTATATGAAGGAAGCATTCACACTTAGGATGTGAAGTACCTAACTAAATGAGAGCTTAAATTCTTATTTTAAATCATATATGAAGAAAGATGTCGACATAAAGCAATTCTTTACATATTTTGTATGAGCTGTTATTGAGAAGTGTTACAATGAGCTAGTTTGTGAGTATGACTCTCGCCATAAGCTAGTAACATTGTGATATGAGATGTCTCCAATATTGATACAAATGGGAGAAGTTTACACACACATTGTGTTTGATTTATTCCAATAAGAGTTTACATTATTCTTAGCCTCTTGTATATCACAAAGAAATGAATATCCCCTTTTGTTTGAATATATCATCACAAGGATCAACCATGAAAGATCTTGGAAAGTAGTAGTTGATAATGCTTCAACCTTTATATCTTGTAGTTGTAGAAAATTTGAGACAACTGGTATACTTTGTTCTTATGCATTAAAAGCATTTGAAGCAAATGATATAAAGGTTGTTCCTAAAAAATACATTCTCAAGAGGTAGAAAAGAGAAGGTCGTAGTGGCATCATACATGATGTTAAGGGAAAAGAAAGTTGAAGAAGATCCTAAACTTTCCTAAACTCGAAGGTATGGACAATTGGCATCTAAAATGATTCAGGTGGCATTTGAGGTATCTCCCTGTGAAGAATACTATGAACTAATAGACAAAAGTATAGATTTCGTGTGCAAGAAAATAAAGTAGCTTCGCTTACAAACACAAAGCATTGACAAGCACAATGGTAATGCCCCTACATTGGTGGTTAACAATGGTACACAACCTAAATGGTTTAAGCAACGACTTAGCATAAAGAGGTACAAGCAAAAACGATTAAAAAGTTGGGTTGAGTTGCAATCAAAGAAGAGAAGAAAAGCTCCAACTAGAAGTCAATCACAAAGTCAAACATCCTAGGTATATATGTTTATGCATATAGCTATAATTTGGCTTAATTACTAATTTGGTCCCTTAATTTATTTATTTTATTCAATTGAATCGCTCTATTATTTTGGCTCCAATCAAGTCCTATTATTTTCAAAAAATGTTAATAAAGTCCTATAATTTTCAAAAATGCTCCAATGTTACCCTTTTTCATCCAAAACGACGTAATTTTTTATTATGTTTTCCACACCGTTTAGTGCAAAATTGGATAGAAAATGACATTGTTTTGGATGAACAAGGGTAACATTGGAGCATTTTTGAAAATTATGAGATTTAATTGAACTTTTTAAAATATAATAGGACCTAATTAGAGCAAACAATAATAGAAGGACCCAGTTGAATAAAATAAATAAATTAAAGGACCAAATTAGTAATTAAACCCTATAATTTCGTGTTCGTTATTCCTTATTATAATCATATGTCAATTTATTGTGAATATTTTGGGATTATGATTCAAGAAATTGTGAACCAAGTGAGTGAAATCCATTCTTTGACACCTCCATATTTTGATCCCCCTCAAACAATTGAGAATCAATTTAGTTTCACTACATTCTTGGTGGTAAAATCATATAACTTATATATATATATATATATATATATATATTACTTCTTTTTCACCTCCTAATGTTAGATATTTTGTCTTGTTATGATGTAGGCACCCCTTGATGATGGAGATGGTTCAACATTAGATGACATGCACTTTACCAGTCTTTGATTGATGTTTTATTTGTTCCAAGTTTGGTGGATTTATGTTAGCTTTTTTTGGGTGAAATGTATATATGATCATTTTTTGGATGAAATGTATGTGTGATCATATTAACTGATGAAATGTATTGATTATTTTTTTTATTGGAATATAGATAACATCAACAACATCTTTTAAATTCAGCTATTGTCTTTTTTTATTTTCAACTACTGCCTATTTTTATTTTCAGTTATTGCCGTTGTTTAATGCAAACAAAAAATCATTGTAAATATAAAGACAAGATAAAGTAATGCAAATTTGCAATTTAAAGAAAATCTTGAGACGAAATTTTTTTCATTCTCATTGCAATTATCATTGACTAGTACAAAAGTTACAAGATTATAAGATTACAAATCTCATTTCAATACTAAGTCTAACTATAATTTACAAGATTACAAAAGTTTCCATTCATCTTTGATATTCAAATTGTTCTTCCATCATTCTTCATTTGTTGCTACTACAAATGCACTCCCCTCTTTTTTTATTTCTGCATAAAGTATTTAAAGTCTTCTTTTCATATTTCAATGTTGATTTCATTACCATTTTTTGATTTCTAGTTCTTTATATAAAGTATCTAAAGCCTTCTGTTCTTGATTCTTTCCTCCCAATCACTAGTTGCTTCTTATGTAGTTGATGCATATTTTGTTCTTGCTCTATCACTTCGTTGATGCAGATTATGTACTTGTTGATTGCCTTTGTACACTCTAGACTTGAAGACATTGCTACCATCTAAGTTTGAAATACACTGCAGCCATGATGTGGCTACTTCACTAGTAGTCAAAATGATAGCACAAAATGATCCTTGCCATGATTTAAGTGATAATGTCCCTCATCAATCTTTGCCTCAACCCCATTTTCAATGATCAAATTCTGTTTTTGGGTATAATCCACTAGTGGGCCATCTTCATAGTTCTATAAATACTTGACACATTTAGAAACTTGTATCAATCAAATTTATTCACACAATTTTGGTCATTGGTTGGTATACCATGAAAATGTGTTAGGTTAGTCTTAACATATTGTCATGGCACCACTATGGCCACCATTTAACAACAATGTATTTTGGTACAAAAACAAATTCCACAATTGTTCCTTATATATGTATAGACTCATTATGCTCCTTTCAAAAGTAGAACTCAAAGCTACTAGTTATTACCTTGCTAACTGCTCCTAGAACTATTGTTGCATCTGAACATCCATAGACAACGACATATCTCAAAGTTCTTAAGATGTACATGGTAGAATCATGGCAATTTGTACCTATAATGATCAAACAAATTTTTTATTAGCATATTATATCAATAATAGTCTCAAGTGACCTCTCAATTTATGAACACATGAAGTAAGATGCATAAGATGGTGATTGAGAGCAGCAAAAGAAATTAATGCTTAAGTATTTTATCAAAGTAGCCTTCATCACCGAGACATTTCCAATGCACTCAAAACTATAATCAACTCCACCATCTGTGAGATCAACTATGACTTGCTGAATTGGTTTCTCATGTTCTTTTGGATTAATAAACTTGGTGACTCCAAAGTTCTCTGTTGCAAAGTAAAGGAAGACAAGTAAATAAAAGAAATGTATTAATAACATGAAGGCTTTATTATTTTATGTTCCCTAAAACCACAAAATCTAAAATTATACCTTTCTAACTTCTATGCAAAATGGAGTATGTATATAAGGTTACAAAATAGTGGCAGTGGTGAAGCTTAAAAAATCCAAAAGCCTTCACAATCATTCTCGTAGTAAGTCGATCCTCATCATATTGCTAAGGTTAGAGCCGCTTCCTTAACTATAAAGGTTAGCACATTTCATATTATTTACATTATATATTATGCCCTTTTCATTTTTCTATATTTGATTATCTTCAAGTACGTTTGTTGTAGTTAGAAATTTGGGCAATGGCATAGAATGTTGTTCATTCTTATCTTTAACTATACCCTCCATTACCATTAAGATAACAATCCAATTTAATTGATCAAAACAATTAAAAAATGGGAGAGAAATAAGAAGGGAACAAATAACTCACATGCATACACCAGTCACATGTATGGGTCCTCACATTCATCACTTAATCTAAAAGTAGGAGTACTCCATCAAGTAGTTCAAGCAATTCAAAGTTCTATAGTTTTAACTTGGGAAGTTTGTTTAACTCTAGTAATATGTATTGGTGTAACAAGAAGCTCATATTTTCAACCACTTTCTTAGAGCCTCTGTTTAAAGGTTGCTCTTGATGCTGACAAAGGGCTTGCATTTTTGCATAGTGCTGAAACACAAATGATATATAAAGATTTTAAGACTTCAAATGTCTTGCTTGATTCAGTATGTGGACTTTTAATCTTTTCGTTCAATATATGATGAAAAAAAATCTGATAAATGTAGAAATCATTTAGGTAGCAAGTTTGAAATATATTTCTTGATTTGATCATAGAATTATAATGCAAAACTTTCTGATTTTGGACTGACAAAGGACAGACCAATAGGTGACAAAAGTCATGTCTCCACTAGGGTAATGGGAACCTACGGATAGGCAGCTTCTAAATATCTAGCCATAAGTATTGTTGGGTTCATGTTACTGAACCATTATTGAATCATTTCATGACTTTTTCCTTTTCTAAGCTCATTAGTCTTCAACCACACAAACCACAAAGTATCACGATTTACCATTAGGAAAAAGAAACAAAATTTTGGAATCACTGTGAAGGTCTTCATATCCCAGGGGCGCATCAAATACAACATCGCGTAGAGTGAGGATGGGGCTAGAAATGCTGTACCAACTAAGTTAGAGTCATTGGAGTGAATGTCCAAAGGGAAATCTCAGGTTTGCTTCCAATATAGTGTCGGCGTCAATGCGAGGAAGTGTCAACGTCGAGATGAGGATTGGAGCTGGAAATGCTGTACCCGGCCAAGCTAGAGTCACCAATGTGAAGGTCCATACAAGAAGGGGTTTGCGGGAATTAGTTTAGGAAAAGAATTAAAAATAGGGTTGAGTTTGGGAAGTTTAATGAAATTGTGAGTTTTGATAAATAATATTAGATCTCAGTTGTTAATTTCAATCAATGGTCCATGTTTATTAAATTGGATACTCTCTAATATTTCTCAACGAGATAGGATCCCATCCCCAACAAAACACCCTCCTTCTCTCAATCTTTCTCTATGACTTTCCCTTTCTGTCTGCCCTTTACCCTAATCCCAATCCCCAAAAGCATGCACCCTTATTTGTACTTTTTAATTTAGATACCTTTATGTTTGCTGCACATGCTAATTTAATTTTTTTATTGTCTATTTCATCCAATGTTAATGTTTTTATAAGTGTTATAGGTTTTATGTCAAATCTAACATAATATACATATATTTTTCTTAATTTAATAATTAACGTGAAGTGAAAAAATTACTGTATGTCTAATTATTTTTAATTTGTTAATATTATATATATATATATATATATATATATATATATATATATATATATAGCTAATTATAATAGAAAAGAAGTATATATATACCCATTTTGGTAATTACACACTCAAAAATCAATTTGATTTAAAGTATCCAAACAACATTTTCTTAACAAATCACTTTCTAATATATGTTATCTAAATAAAAATCACGTATACTTTAAAATCAATTTTAACCATAATCAATTCTATAAAACCACGTTGGTCTAAAATCAATTCTGTCACCGCCAATTCAAACACACACTATCTTGTAAAAGCTGATAGTCACATGATGCAGTTAAAGAGTGTACCTGCAAATCTTTCACATCATATCACATTGTGTTCATTTCACAGATAGAAATGTAGCAAGGAAGCTTTTCTTTAGCTTGTAATCCATCGTTGTTTAGGTTCGGTCATCGATACTCATGAATTTAGTGCAACTTTTCTATGTTAAGACTTGGAGATATATACAAATATGCAAAACTTCAATGAGAAGTCAAACAGAGTGGCTAATTAAGGAAGATAATTTTGATACCAATTTTTTTCTATCATATTATTAATATTAATTATTTTATTAACTTTTATTAACACTAATTGTTCCAATTTTTTGTTTGTTTGTTTGCAATATCAAAATTTATGTAGATGCATTTTATTTTTACCATTTATGTATGTAATCTAGTCCATTGGCAGTTTTTTTTTTTTGGTTACATGGCATAGTTCTTTTTTAGTTTTAGAATTTTTAAATGCTTGTAGCTTTGTAAGTGTTGTAAATGTGTAATGGATATATTATTTTTTAATTATTGATAAATGCCTATTTATTTTTATTGATATTTATTTAATATTAAAAAAATGTAGTTATACCTACATTATGATGGTAATATAAGTATAATAAGTATAATTTTATAAATTGAAGTAATCAAAATATATTCACACAATAATATAATAAATGACAATAATTATTTTTTGTGTGTATAATAAATATCAATAATAATATATTATTTAATGACCTACTGAATACTCGTTATAAGTTTAAGTGATAAAATTATCGACACAAAGTAAATTATATTAGTGACAACAAAAAAAATAACAATAATACTATTTACTTGTTAGTGTAAATTTCAATAGCGAGAATTAAATCATCACTATTATTATTCATATTTGTGACGATTATGTTTGTCATTAATATGCAATAAATATTAGTTAACGATATTTTTGTTACAAGAAATGACCTTATATAGTTCAAATTAAAATATCATCATTAATTCAATAATGACTTGAATATTAGTGACGATTGGTGATTAGATTAAAATTGTTCACAAATTTTATTATAGTGATCAATTTTAAAATTTTTTTAGTGACAAATATTTTCTTCATTAAAATAATTTTCTTCTAGTGACAAAATAACTTTTTTAAACCAAACTCGACCATGACAAACCATCTAAAACCGAATTCTTAACTGTTGACCCCAATTGATCCAACCTAAATCGCTCACCCAACAACTTATTTTGCTTTCTTAGTTAAGTTGGGTTCAAGTGAGTCATGGGTATGTGCTCAAATCTACTTCCAATTATATAGGTACCATCATACCAAGTTTCCATCAAGATTGAGGAGTCACTGTTATTTCCTAACCTACATTGCAACTAGAATAATGTTATTTATACAACAAATTTTACAAAAATGAGAGAAAAGAGAAATAAGTATATGGATGTTATGAGTGATATGTTAGAGAAAGATGAAAAAAATGTTATTATATAAATTATTGCATGAATAACATAACTCATCTAACTATTAGTATGACTCTTCTATTAATAGTATTGGGCTTGCTATACTTTCTTAGATCAATAGATCATATAACAGTCCAATTTCAACAGACAAAAATCCCACAAACAATATAGTCCAACAAGAAAATTTTATAACGTTCTCCCAACTAAGGAGACTTGTGATGTCAATTTATAATATTGGTTCAATTTAAAAAATCTCTGGACAAATGGGGGGAAAAAAAACTTACAGTGCATGGTCATGGTTTTAAAGAGAAAGAATACCTTGGTATATAGCCATGATTTTGAAGTATAATTTAACTATATAAAAAAAGTATAATTTTGAAACAAAAAAGAGTGTAATTTAATTTATGGATAACACTTTAAATTGACTTCATTTAAGGGATCACTTATATCATTTGATGGAGAAAAATCGCATACAATCTGTTTTGAAGATGAGAACACAATTCAAAGTATACCATAGGAAAAATAATAGAAAACACTTCTTTGTCCGTAAAGTATACCATACGAAAACAAGGTTTAATATATTAGTAGGTCTTTAAACTTTTAAGAATTTTTAATTAGGTTCCTAAACTAAAAAAAATTGTGATTGAGTCCTTGATCTTCTATAATTTTTATAATTAGGTTCCTAAGTCAGTTTATGACAGCTTGAAACTACAAGAAAATTTATAATTTGTGGCAGTTTTACTAGTTCTAAGGTCTCAATTACAAAAATTGTAGCAGAATCAAAGGCCCAATTATAATTTTTTTTTTAATTTAGGGATCTAATTAATAATTTTCAAAAAATTTAAGGACATACTAATATATTAAATCGAAAAACAATGAAAAGCATAAATTTAATGTGGTTTAGCACTTCTATGTCCACGTCCATGGAAATGCTCCAATAAATTAATGCGTTTTACTACATTGAAACAAGATTACAAGTTTTATAGTCAAACTTAAAAAATCCTCAAGTAGTGTATTACCCTATAACTCAAGTCTCCTACTAAGAGTTACAAGAAATGACAAACACTTTCTTACAAGAAACCTTCACCCATCTCTTAAACTTATATCTCTTCTACTTGAATATACGACTTTCTCTTTGGCTTGATATACCTCCTTCTTTATAAAGAGCCCTATGTACAGTGTAATAAAAGGATTCTAAATGATTCTTCTTAAATAAAATACCAATTAATTACTTCTTACACAGTAATAGTTCTGAATGACTCCTTT